>CM045464.1:30837787-31122188 GCA_024666655.1 Dascyllus trimaculatus | reverse complement strand
TGTCTTTGAATTCAGTAAGTGCATCTTGTTGGGGCGCTTGTACATGACAAATGCTCTGGACCCTAAGTGAAGATAGATGTGATGCGTATGACATGCAGATCAGCTCAAAGGGAGACACTGATGGTTCTTGTGTTCATAAGTGCTTCTCTTTGGGGTTGTTTTGTGTGTGACTTGTACAGCCATTTTAAATGAGCACATCATTTCATCAGCTGCCCACCAACATTACTCTAACACAAGCACTGACTTGACGTGTGATTACAGTAAGTGCTAATTGTTGGGGTAGTGTTGCTGTCAAAAATTGCCAAAATGTTGATTTTTCAAGGATGAAAAGGAGTCCTGGTTGTGTGAACAGTACCTTTGTAAGTCGTTTGTATTCCCCTAACTTGAGCACTGACTTGACTGTTGAACTGAGTAAGTGCTACTTGTTGGGGCAGTTTGAACCGACCCAAGCAACTTTGTATGTGAATTTTGGATATACTTGAATGTGAGTCAAACTCAGACCACCTCAAAGGAAACACTCATGATTTTTGTATTCACAAGTGCTTCTCTTTGGGGTTGTCTTGGTTGTGACAAAGGCCTTGATCATCCATAGATCACATAGCACCTTTCTTGAGTTTAAACATTCCATGGTGGACCATATCATGGCTTGAAGATGGTTATTAATATTACCCTAACAGGAGCACTGACTGTGTTTTTCCATGCAGCAAGTGCTTCTTGTTGGGGTAGTGTTTTTAACCTGTGCATCGGCTCATGCTTAGTCTAGGAATTGATTTGAAATAAACTCGTCTTGAGTTGCCAAAATGTTGATTTTTCAAGGATGAAGAGGAGTCCTGGTTGTGTGACCAGTACCTTTGTAAGTCGTTTGTATTCCCTAACTTGAGCACTGACTTGACTGTTGAAATGAGTAAGTGCTACTTGTTGGGGCAGTTTGAACCGACCCAAGCAACTTTGTATGTGAATTTTGGATATACTTGAATGTGAGTCAAACTAAGACCACCTCAAAGGAAACACTCATGATTTTTGTATTCACAAGTGCTTCTCTTTGGGGTTGTCTTGGTTGTGACATAGGCCTTGATCATCCACAGATCACATAGAACCTTTTTGGAGATTAAACATTCCATGGAGGATCATATCATGGCATGGAGATGGTTATTAATATTACCCTAACAGGAGCACTGACTGTGTTTTTCCATGCAGCAAGTGCTTCTTGTTGGGGTAGTGTTTTTAACCTGTGCATCGGCTCATGCTTAGTCTAGGAATTGATTGGAAACAAACTCGTCTTGAGTTGCCAAAATGTTGATTTTTCAAGGATGAAGAGGAGTCCTGGTTGTGTGAACAGTACCTTTGTAAGTCGTTTGTATTCCCCTAACTTGAGCACTGACTTGACTGTTGAAATGAGTAAGTGCTACTTGTTGGGGCAGTTTGAACCGACCCAAGCAACTTTGTATGTGAATTTTGGATATACTTGAATGTGAGTCAAACTCAGACCACCTCAAAGGAAGCACTCATGATTTTTGTATTCACAAGTGCTTCTCTTTGGGGTTGTCTTGGTTGTGACAAAGGCCTTGATCATCCATAGATCACATAGCACCTTTCTTGAGTTTAAACATTCCATGGTGGACCATATCATGGCTTGAAGATGGTTATTAATATGACCCTAACAGGAGCACTGACTGTGTTTGTCCTTGCAGCAAGTGCTTCTTGTTGGGGTGATGTTATTAACCTGTGCATTGGCTCATGCTCAGTCTAAGCATTGATTTGAAATACACTTCAGATTGACTCACATTCTTCCATCAAAATAATGGCAAGGGCTTTGAAGTTGGTATAATATTTAGGACTGAACCCCTTTGTGCATTTGACCAATTTGTAATTTTGCTTGAAATGCAGTGACACAGTGTTTGAGCCGCCCCCTTTTTTTAAAGTCCATGTTGGGTGGACTTAAATGAAGTAAAAACAAGTTGCATCAAGTAAGCTCTCCTTTCTTCCTCTGAATTGATGCTGCTCTGTGGAAATTTTGATTGAGTTCCAAGTGGAAAGCAAGAAATGGCCAGACATTGCTGGTAATCATCTGACTGAAACCTTTTTGCAAGCTCATCAACTAATCTGATGGCACGGTCGTTAGGCTCAACAATACCTGGACCATTGAAACTATGTGCCGAACAGGGCGGAGTTGGCTAGAAATGGTGCCATTCAGTATTTAAGATGGCCAAATGTGTTGAAGAAACACCAGACTTGCTGTGATGGAGACCCTGCACAGAGGAAAGCAATGCCATCATCTGGACTAAGGAAGAGGCAAGTAATGAAGACTGCTCATTAGATGTGTGTCTGTCTCATTGGCCCAACATTAAGCATTAACTTGTCTTTGAATTCAGTAAGTGCATCTTGTTGGGGCGCTTGTACATGACAAATGCTCTGGACCCTAAGTGAAGATAGATGTGATGCGTATGACATGCAGATCAGCTCAAAGGGAGACACTGATGGTTCTTGTGTTCATAAGTGCTTCTCTTTGGGGTTGTTTTGTGTGTGACTTGTACAGCCATTTTAAATGAGCACATCATTTCATCAGCTGCCCACCAACATTACTCTAACACAAGCACTGACTTGACGTGTGATTACAGTAAGTGCTAATTGTTGGGGTAGTGTTGCTGTCAAATTTGTCAAAATGTTGATTTTTCAAGGATGAAAAGGAGTCCTGGTTGTGTGAACAGTACCTTTGTAAGTCGTTTGTATTCCCCTAACTTGAGCACTGACTTGACTGTTGAACTGAGTAAGTGCTACTTGTTGGGGCAGTTTGAACCGACCCAAGCAACTTTGTATGTGAATTTTGGATATACTTGAATGTGAGTCAAACTCAGACCACCTCAAAGGAAACACTCATGATTTTTGTATTCACAAGTGCTTCTCTTTGGGGTTGTCTTGGTTGTGACAAAGGCCTTGATCATCCATAGATCACATAGCACCTTTCTTGAGTTTAAACATTCCATGGTGGACCATATCATGGCATGGAGATGGTTATTAATATGACCCTAACAGGAGCACTGACTGTGTTTTTCCATGCAGCAAGTGCTTCTTGTTGGGGTAGTGTTTTTAACCTGTGCATCGGCTCATGCTTAGTCTAGGAATTGATTTGAAATAAACTCGTCTTGAGTTGCCAAAATGTTGATTTTTCAAGTATGAAGAGGAGTCCTGGTTGTGTGACCAGTACCTTTGTAAGTCGTTTGTATTCCCCTAACTTGAGCACTGACTTGACTGTTGAAATGAGTAAGTGCTACTTGTTGGGGCAGTTTGAACCGACCCAAGCAACTTTGTATGTGAATTTTGGATATACTTGAATGTGAGTCAAACTCAGACCACCTCAAAGGAAGCACTCATGATTTTTGTATTCACAAGTGCTTCTCTTTGGGGTTGTCTTGGTTGTGACATAGGCCTTGATCATCCATAGATCACATAGCACCTTTCTTGAGTTTAAACATTCCACGGTGGACCATATCATGGCTTGAAGATGGTTATTAATATGACCCTAACAGGAGTGCTGACTGTGTTTTTCCATGCAGCAAGTGCTTCTTGTTGGGGTTGTGTTTTTAACCTGTGCACCTGTGCATCATGCTTAGTCTAGGCATTGATTTGAAATAACCTTGTCTTGAGGTACCAAAATGTTGATTTTTCAAGGATGAAGAGGAGCTCTGGTTGTGTGAACAGTACCTTTGTAAGTCATTTGTATTCCCCTAACTTGAGCACTGACTTGACTTTTGAACTTAGTAAGTGCTCCTTGTCGGGGCAGTTTGAACCGACCCAAGCAACTTTGTATGTGAATTTTGGATATACTTGAATGTGAGTCAAACTCAGACCACCTCAAAGGAACCGCTCAAGATTTTTGTATTCACAAGTGCTTCTCTTTGGCCTTGTCTTGGTTGTGACAAAGGCCTTGATCATCCATAGATCATATAGCACCTTTCTTGAGTTTAAACATTCCATGGTGGACCATATCATGGCTTGAAGATGGTTATTAATATTACCCTAACAGGAGCACTGACTGTGTTTTTCCATGCAGCAAGTGCTTCTTGTTTGGGCGATGTTATTATCCTGTGCATTGGCTCATGCTTAGTCTAGGAATTGATTTGAAATACATTTCAGATTGACTCACATACTTCATTCAAAATAATGGCAAGGGCTTTGAAGTTGGTGCAATATTGAAACTTGAAAATAGACACACTTGAAATTTGACCCTAAAACAAGTAGTGACTTTGATTTCAATGCAGAATGGATTTCAAGCATTGTTCGAAGTAGTTCAATTTCAGTTCCCAATTAACTCACTTTCCCTTTGCAATAAAAATTAAAAAAACAGCGTAGACAGGTCATCGGATGATGAACTTCATCAGTGGCTACATGTTCATAGCACCGGTTCGTCATTTTTTGTGATGAATTAGATAGTTCACAGATAAACTGTTGAAAAACCACCCTGTTTAATTAATCTGAAATGATTAAGCTGGACTAAAAGATCCTTTTTTGTGAGTAGTTTGATACTGAAAGTACGTGAAGGACTTGTGAAGAGAAAGTGTATAAAAATCTTATTTTCTTTGCAGACAAAATTACTTCCTTTTTAATGTAAATAATGATTTTCCAGGTGTGTTTATGTATGTTTTATCCCTATGAGTACTACTGGGACTGCATTTTTACTTCCAATGAAAATATTGACTGAGCCTGTCACACAAAGAACATAAGTCACACAAGATAATGTGTGATGTGCGAAATTGCTGAGGTTGTAAGTGTAATTACACAACAACAGCACTATGCAAAAAAGCATTCTTCTACCACGTATATGTCTGGGGTAAGCGCTCAATCTACCTCAGAAACAAAGCCTAATTCATTTCTTCTTTTTAAAAAGATTGCTTCATATTCAATTGGCAATTGTGTAAACATAGCTCAGGGCATTTAATATGACTAAATTAATCAGTCTGTGAATAAATAGGTAATTTTTCAAGAGATTTGTTTTGTGAACCAATTCCAGCCTTATTCTAATGAAAAAGTTGTTCATTTTTCTGTAATATGACGTTTATTTTAGTGCAGCTTAACTAAGGTCAATTTATGCTTTCTATGTCCTCAAAGGTATGCATGTGGTAAATATCATCATTTATAAAGTCTGTTCGTGACGTGCAGACCCTGCAGATGTCTGTCTGCAGTCCTAATTATCACTTAATACGGATCAAGAACCAGACCTTACAATAATACAGAGTAAAGCCCAACTTTTTCCGTTTGAGCAGCACTTTGAGCAAAACAGAACAGAGACCTTTAACAGCAAACAATAAACAAAACAACTCCAAACACTGAAAACTCCTCTACTACATCTCTACCTAACATTAGGGCTCAGCAGTTATGTTGCTGATATACTTTTTATGACTCCCTGTTTTATCTGCCCTGAATGCATCTCCGTGTATGGCAGCGCCGCCCATTGCCTTCTGGGAGATGTAGTTTTTTTATCCACCCCCAATGTTCTTTCAACATTTCGGTGACGTTTGTACAACGTGATGTCATGAGCTGGAAATTTCTGTCTCGAAACAACTTCCGCTTCATCTCGGCGCTTCGAACGTTAATGTAAGGTTCATAACGGTTTACCGGAACGTTTCGACGGTTCGCAGTTCGACAAAACTTCAATGGAGCACGGTAATGGAGATAACGTTAACCACGACTGGTCGACGGAACAACGAGTGGACGGCCTGGTGAACAAACACATGGCAGACATCGCTCTGGAAGCCCTGCAGCAGCGGCTGTCCGCGGTCAACGACGAGATGCACAGTCTGGCCCAACATGTCTCCAGACGCTCAGGGGAGGAGTTCAAAGACGAGCCGCGGCGAGGGGACGTCAGCTTCGGCGTGGAGTCGCCGCTGTCCTGCAGCTCCGGAGCGGCCGCTTCATCCTCAGGTACCCGGTTAGCTTTACTTTATTTCACAGCGGAAACTACAAGGAGTTCAGTCTGTCTGCGTGGTCTGTCGGGAATCACGGTGGACTGTATTTCCAAGTTAGTTTACTCCTCCAAGGAATTTGTGTTGGAACTGAAGAGGTTAAGTTAGTTTAGTTAGAGTTAGCCTTGGCTCGGGGGTGAACTTCATTCCAGCTGTGGGTTTGTGGTTTTGAGTAGTAGAACATTTTTACATTGTGCAGTTTAAACTTCAAAATACAGTTTTCTCTTAAAATGTGATTTTGACAATATGTGTGATTTCTCCAAAATAAAACATGACCAATTTTTATTGTTTATTGAAACCAATATTCTGAACACAAATCAAAATAACTCACTGTAGAGTGTTATTGGACCATAGTAAAGCAGTGAAAGCATGTAACTACACTCACAGTCTTTGTAAGTGTAAAATGTGATGCTGTAATGGTATCATAAATCCAACATGCTATTTAGTGAATGAACAGCACACTGTAAAATATCCACGAGGATGTTGCCATGATAGTAATAGTGACTGATAGCTCAGCCCATCTGCAAGATGTCTGTACGTATGTGGAGGCTGCTTTGATCAGAGTTAGAAAATGCCTTCCATTTCACGGTGTGTTTCTGAAGAAGGCCAGTGACTGTGAGAGAATGTATCTTTGAAGTTGGTAGAGGGGGATGGCCGGAATCATGGAGGACACCAGAGACTGTTTAGAGGAGGAAAGCAGTCATTGTCATTTCTCAGTGCTATAAAAGATTATTCCAGTTCATTGAAGTGGTTACCAGTGTTGCCTCGCCGCTACAAAGTCCTGGGATCAACACTCATCCTGGAATTTCTTTCTGTGTGGAGTTTGCATGTTCTCCCTGTACAGCGTGGGTTTTCACCAGGTTCTCCCACAGTCCAAAAACATGCTGATGAGGTTAACTGATCATTCTAAATTGTCCGTTGTTTTGAATGAGAGTGTGCTTGGTTGTCTGTGTTTCTGTGTGGCCCTGTGACAGACTGATGGCCTGTCCAGAATGAACCCTGCTTTTGCCCTAAGTCAGCTGGTATAGACTCCAGCCACCTCTACCCTCTACCAGCACTCCTACCCTACAGAGGATTAAACGGTGCACTTTAGTATGCAAACCTTTGCTTCCATTACTGTGCTACATTGTAGAATACCATACCATTTGTCAAAGTAAAATGAACCTAAATCAAATGGTCTTTTGACTTTTTGGAGAAAAAGTAATTATTGAGAAAGATCAATCAAACATAGATGATATATTAATCAGAAGGAGTTAGTGACAGCAATGCATCTGTCACATAATTATCACGTGACAGTCTCCTTTGGGAGGTTAAACATGGCACTAGTCTGATTTCTTCATCGTACATGAATCTCGCCGCATTCAGTTCTCTTCTCTGTTTCAGAGACGACTGCTCAGCGAAAGATCATCGCCCTGCTAGTGGAAATCAAAGAGGAACAGCTGAGGCAGCGGGCAGTGCTGCGGAATATTCAAGCCCGACTGCAGGGTCAGACCACCAACAATGAAGAGAATGTGGAGGCCCTGGACATGGATCTCCCTGTGAGGACCCTTGAGCAGCTGGATGCGATGGAGACACAGCTGGAGGACCCAGGGACACAGAAGAGAATGGTAGTTTAAGCTGTGTCGATTACAAGTGACGTACTTGACTTGACTGATGTGTGAATGCTCAGGGCATGCTAGGAAACTGATGCTGATACCTCGTCCTAATTCTAGGTGTCTTACCTTTCACGGCTGGGTGGAGCTACAGTCGATGATGCGGTGAGACGTCTAATGAAAGCTGTGCTCTCATTCGCTGTTGGTTCTGAGCTTAACTGGGTGGGTCGTGGACAGAAAAGGAGCTTCAAAAACACCCGCCTCCAAGGGGTGCTCTTTTGTAAGTATGTGTTGAACCTGACACTCCAGTGCCAGGCATTAAATAAGACGGAGAACAAGTAATGAAAGTATATAAATGTTAATATTTATTATCCATAGTGCATATCATAAAATCACCATCCTGTTCATCCAAAAGGGTTCTGATTATTTATACCATTGACATCTACTGTACACGAGCCCGATTAACCAAGGGTGAAAGTCACTGCATGCGAGAAATGCCACTGCACATTAAATAGCACCGCAATCAGTTCACTCGTGCTAATAACCGTCACACATAAATCGGGTCTCAGTACTATCAGGGATTAAGATTAACAATTTACTAGCGAGGATTAAAACAGGGAAGAGAATAAAACAAACAAAACAATTAACAAGAATATAAAAAGTCCACTCTCACACGATGCACCCCCAGGTCTTTTCATCGACAGGCCCTGCAAAGCCGAGCGGACTAACTCAAACAAATCGTATAAACAAAATCAAAAATGGACAGCAGGAAACAGTGTAAATGTGATGAAAAGTCGCTGTAAAGCACAAATAGTAAAAACACAATTAACCATTGAATTCGTTATTAACTTACCTAAAATAAAACACATTTTTAATTAACATCCTTTACAACCGCATACCTGCTATGCCGACATCTCACACGCAGCAGGAAATCAATCTGTTTATTAAACTGTGTGGCCACACTGCAATATCCGGAGACAGCTGTTAAAAAGCATACCTTAACTTTTGTGGACGAGCTACCATTTAAACATCTAACAAACCTCTTACCATAAATCACAGCTGAAGCCTCGTGCCTCTCTGGCTTCACACAGAAAATTGTCTGGACCTCCCACTTGCCTAACTCACTTTAGCTGCCCAAATCAGAGGAACACAGTGGAGAACCGGTGCCGCCGGTTATATGTGCATCGTCTATGACACTGCCTAATGAAAGATAAAATTAGTTTAATTTAATTCAATATTAATATTAATTTTATAATTTAATAATTTCATAAAAAAATGTAATTTTAGAGGGGCAGCATTCAATCTGCTACTCTAAAGAATTAGTGTGGTGACATGCCGTGTTTTTTGTTAGCAATTCCAATAAGAAGACCAAAATCAACAATGACTATCTTTTAGTTACAATCAGCAGCTACTGTATAGAGGTACTGTATAGAGGTACTGTATAGAGGTACTGTATAGAGGTACTGTATAGAGGTACTGTATGGAGGTACTGTATGGAGGTACTGTATGGAGGTACTGTATAGAGGTACTGTATTGAGTTGCTGTCTAGAGGTACTGTATGGAGGTACTGTATGGAGGTACTGTATGGAGGTACTGTATTGAGTTGCTGTCTAGAGGTACTGTTTTGAGGTACTGTATAGAGGTACTGTATTGAGTTGCTGTCTAGAGGTACTGTATAGAGGTACTGTATGGAGGTACTGTCTAGAGGTACTGTATAGAGGTACTGTCTAGAGGTACTGTCTAGAGGTACTGTATGGAGGTACTGTATGGAGGTACTGTATTGAGGTACTGTATAGAGGTACTGTATTGAGTTGCTGTCTAGAGGTACTGTATGGAGGTACTGTATAGAGGTAGTGTATGGAGGTGCTGTATAGAGGTGCTGTGTAGAGGTGCTGTATATAGGTACTGTATGGAGGTACTGTATAGAGGTACTGTCATGGATCGGCTAATGGACCCAAGTGCAGACACCATGAGCAGGAGGCAGGGGAACAGTTAAACAGAGAGTTTATCTTATCAAAGCAGAATGACAGGGGCTACCACTGTATGGTACAGTGGGAATTTGGGAATATTTGTGGTAATTACTGGGAATCAAGGAAGCTGGAAGACAGGAGATAAGGTAGCCAGATGCTGGAACCTCTGTAGAATTACCGGCTAAGTTAGTCAAAATAGAAATATGAACGGAACAGCACAAGAGCAGGGAACGATTGGAAGTGTGACTGACAGCATGAGCAGAGCCTACTTTGTGGCAGAGTGTAGGGACGATGCAGAGAATGATAAGCAACTTGATGATCCTGATGAACCACAGCTGGTTAAATTCAGCTCAGACTGCAGCACACGTCTCCATTCCTGCAGTGCAACACAAAGGCTCACAACTGACTGCATGCAAAGGAGGATAGGAGGCAGAACCTGAGAAAAAACTTTATATAGACCACACATGATAGTACAAATACAAAAATGTTTTAATACTCAAATGAAGGAGGTTAGTGAATATCAATCATTAGGTAGAAAACTGTGATTGAAAGAGAACTGCTTCTACTTTCTTACTCAAATGTCATTTCTAATTTATGCTGATACATAATTTTTCATCAGTTAAATCATAAAAATGTGATTCCGTTCACTGAAAGTTCAGTTGTCAGAATATATTTACAGTTCAGCATCAAACAGTTGATATTAGTAACATATTAATTACTAGATTAAATTACTGGATTAAGTCAGTGCTGTCATTATTTGTCTTACTTGGTTTTGGCAGATAAATGTATAATTATAGGTTTTGAGGGATGTAAACAGGAAGCATAATGTTACCAATGCAGTTCGTTATGTAGCAGTTAACTAACACCCAAGAGCAGTTTTTTTAGTCTGTGTTAATTTACACCATTAAAAGTATGAATTAACTATTGACACTATCTATGTGCAGTGTACCCATGGATGTACTGAGAGCTGTTAGTGGTTTACTTTGACACTGAATAAAATAAAATAAAAAAAAGGGCCTATATTCACAAAGCTTCTTAGAGTCCTCTGAGAGAGCTCCTAACTTAGCCTTACAATTCCTAACAAAGAATCTTAGCTTAAGAGCTATTCAGGAAATTTCTGGGAACAACTCTGGGCAAGGAGGGTACAGAAACTTATCTTAGTGAGGAGGTGTGGTTTACCTCGTTGCTACGTATGACACAGTCTTCTAAAAGCTGTGGTTGGTCATTACCAAAAGGGAAAAAGACAAAAAAAAAGAAATAATAAATTAGGGCTGGTCCCGAATTTTTGAATATCCGAATATTTGTTCGTTGTGCTGGTATTCGGATAATAATTTTGATATTTGAGTAGTCGTGCGCGTTGCCGAGCATCGCCAAGTGTTGCCGAGTGCTGCCGAGCGCCGCTGTGGTGGTAGTACGCGGAACACCAACTGTCTGCCATTGGGAGCAACGTGGGGTTTAGTGTCTTGCCCAAAGACATTTTGGCATGTGGAGGGACTGGGGATCGAACCGCCAACCTTGGAATCACCGTTCTACCACTTGAGCCACAGCTGCCCTGGAATAAGCCACTAATCATTTCTCCCACCATACAAAAGTGAACCCAAAATATGAGCACTGCCTTTCTGTGCTGATGGCATAATTTGTAGCCATGTGCAGCAGTGACTGGGGAGTGGAGACATGGGCCTCCTGCCCAGCCCAACCATGATCACACATCAGCTAAACTTAAAGTAGCCCAGCCACTGCAATCTTGATTGTCATCATTATGATAAACTAGATTGTTTAATAAGGTTGTGCTCTTACCTCGGTCCCACCTCCTGCCCGCCACAGTTGCATCAAATGATCGGCAAACTCAGTATCAGTTTGAAATCTGTGCTTTTTATAGACAGTTTTCCTCACAGTGGAACAATTTACTTCAAATAATCCCAAACCACGATAGCATGGCTGGTATTGTTACTATTGTGTGTGTGTGTGTCCCGAAGACTCCTACTTTAGCAGTGAAAGTAGTTGTGAGTTCTTTGGCAGGTGTTTGTGTCAGTATGACACTGTCACAAATGTGCAAGATTCACAAAACTTTACATGTGTATAGTTGAAATCAAAGTGATAAAAAAGGTGTGGTTCAAACCAAAAGTCCTGACTTAATAATTCAGTAATGACTATTTAATAGTTGTGGGTTAAAGTGTAAACATGGTGTGGGTGTTGTGCCTGGTGTGATCCCATTGCAAGAGGGTCTCTAGTTTGCAGAGCTTTTTAAATCTGTTGCCAGACTTCCAGACATCCACAGGCTTTCATCTGAAGGCCATAGAGAGCTCTTACAGTGGTCCAGGAGGGACAACGCAACTGCAAAAGACACAACACGACTGGAAAAAGCCACAACACAAATACAAAGGCCACAGCGGAACTTAAACCGTAACGGAAGTGCGCAGCGTTTGGAAGAGCAGCGTTTTCGGGGGACAGTATTTTCTGACGGACTATTTTGATTACAGGAGAGTTTAATGAGACATCAGTAAAACGCTGCTGCTTGATGATTGTGATCAACATCGCTGTGGGTTAACTTCCGTTGTGGCCTTTGCATCTGCTTTGTGGCTTTTGCATTTGCATTGTAGCGTTTGCTGTTGTGTTGTGGTCTTTGCAGTTGTGTTGACCCTTCTGGGCCACCGTACTCTTTAGATCTTGGATTTATGACACCTCATGCTTCACTGGCAAAGGGAAATATGTTGAAAAAGTCTATATTTTCAGTGGGATGTACTTATTTTTCACATTACTGTACATAATGTGAGATTTGAAAGCATTTGAAAAGATTGTCTTAACCAAAACGTTGCCCAGAAATGCTTAATGAAAAAAACCTGTAGGAGCGGGGAGCAGAATTTGTTTAAATAAGTTTTTGTTCAGGTTTTAACTGACATGATCATATTGTAGGTCACATCGCGCTAACCTCCAGTGTCTGCTCTGATTCTCAGGTGCTCTGAAGCGAACACCAGTAGGGAAAGACGCCACCCACCACCAGTACGCTGATGTGGTGAAGAGATGGCTGCGGTTTGCTCCCTTCAGACAGGGAGGGACCGGCCGGCGCTGCTGGAAGCCTCCTGTAGGCAGTCCGCATTCTCCGGAAACGGACAGTTTTAACCAAAGCTGCACAAACTGATGTTTATCTCACTTAAGAGTTATCCCAAGATACTAAACACAAGGGGTTCTACTCCAGGAGAAGATATTTGCAAAACCACAGTGTGCATGGAAAGACTGTTATGATAGCAATATAAGATACCTGCACACTATACATGTCTGTTATTTTTCTTCATCCAAAGCACAGATATACCCTTTTTCAGACATGCACGCTTTTCCGTTGCTCTGACGGTATCTAAAAGAGTCGGCTAAACGTCTGATTGGATGTCTTTACTGGAAGAGTTATGATGGTAATCTCACTAGGTCAGACTTGGTAGCATCAATGTTTCAACACAGTACATGTCTGAAATGCACGCAGTCACATCAATAGAAAAGCACGCATAAGCGACGCAGTTGTGTGAAGACTTTTTCCACATTTCAGTCATAAAACATTTGTCATGTGCTCTCTTTCTCTGAAATGTCCATAAAGCTTCACTGAGATGAAGACAGAGTGTCAGAATAACGAGACTCGCTAATAATCAGTGTAATCCACTTGGTCATAGTAGTTCCAGTATGCAGGAGGTGACAGGTATATTAGGCTACTACTTATTTGGACAGATTGATAAGCTGCTGTTATGTTAGATTAAACCTTTTGTTTATTTGTACATTATGTATTACACATCACTTGATGTACCGTCCAATCTTGTGTGAATGACATATTTCACGTGCTAAATGTCTCTGTCCATGTCTGAATGACAAAATGCTGTCACTTTAACAGCTTGATGATGATTCAGCAGTGTTATATGTCCCACGTTTCAAAAGGGCTTTAGATTAAAACCACTGTATGGTTTCTTTTCAGTGCGTTGCTTCACATCTCGCATTCCAGCGCTGTCCGGCCACATGCAGCTTTAACTTCACAGACGATCCTGCAGGGGGTGACAGAATGAAAGCTGTGGCCTCTCTCGGGCGTCGCTTTCTACTGTTCAGATCAGCTCTCACCTCAGAAATGTAGCATTACCTTCAAATAGTGTTCTAGTTTTTACAAGAATGAATATTAAGATGGCACATTTCTGTGTCCTTGTGTCGACCAGTCACAAACAAAATCCGGTGAAAAAGCACAAGTATGTCCTGATTATTATGCTACACATTACATGATGTTTGACAAGATTTCAAAAGTAAGAACTACCAAGAACATGCAGAATACTATAACTGAGTGGTGTCTCTAAGGTGCATCACACTGGAGAAGGTTGCCTCTTTGCCATGATGTTAACAGTATTTATATATTGTTCACTGTGGTTCTGCAATAGGTAGCAGCAGTCATACTACGTTATTTCATGTTTTTTAGCCCATGTTTATTAATTTCTAAGGCCCTAAAGACAAGCTGGTTTTTAACAGTCGCTGTAGTAAATTCAATTAATGTGTAAAACTTTATTATGAGTTAATTTGCAATAAACTCTACTGTCATTTCCCCAAAGTGAGCTTGTATACAGCTGCAAATTATGAGGCTCTTTTAAAGAAAATCAGTTTTCAAGAAAGTTGGGTACAGATTAGAAGAATAATGGAAAACATGATGGTTGCTGCCATTCAGATGTAACTACTTGTTATATTTGAGGTTTTAACTCAGAAATTCTAATTCTGCATTAGGGAAGTGAAACAGTTCATGAACTGGTGTCTGGTCTGTGGAAATCTACAAGTTGAACTGCTTGTGTTTGCTGATCATCATGTTAGTTTAAGACACACGACTAAGGAGCTGCAGCTGAAAGCTACAGGCATGAATGCACTCAACCGCCATGCAGCGTCAACCTCAGTTAAAAGTTTTCCTATTTGTCTTATACAGAAGCCCTACACGGCAATGGTTCAACTTGATTTTTTTGCTGTGTTTGCTGGTGAAAACTAGATAATTCTCCTCTGTTTTCTTGTTATAATGAGTTAATTTTAATAATGAGTCACTAACTGTTAAGGATGATAACTTGTATGTACATGAACAGGCTTAACTTATCTCATTAGAGTGTTCTGCGTCCAGGCCTGGCTTCAGCTGGTTGGTTTCGCTTTCGACCTCACTGGAAAATTAACTTGTTCTAATGACAAAATGGTTTTGTTTTCTCCAAAATGAAATCGTTTCACTCTGTTTTTGAGAAAACAGAACAAAAAAATTGAGTTGAACCATGGTTGTTTAGGGTTCCGTAGGACTGAATCTTACCCTTATAATATGGTGATATTTATAGAGGGGGGTCCAAAAGTGACACATAATGAGCAAAAATGCTTTCTAAATCCAAATGATAACATGTTTTATAATTAAAGTGACAAGTGAAATTTGTGAAAAATACATGAATGTCAGAATGTCCCAGTATCTGTTTGCCTCCTTTTGTTGTAGTCGACGCAGCACTGGAGCTGCATGGACTCCACCAGTTTGTTCAGACCTGATCAGCCATGCTCTCCCACCATGATGTGAGCTTCTTGCCATGTCAGGAATGTTTGTCTTTCTTAGTCTTCAAGTGCTTCATAAATGTTCAGTGGGGGTCAGATAACTGCAGGAAAGTCCATGACAGGCAGCACTCCTTGGTGTCCTTTGGTCTCTGAGTCAAAGCTTCAAGGTGTGTTTAGGTACATTATGTGATTTCTTCCTCCCTCCTGTTGGTCTCTTTACATACACTTGTCTGTTACTGCCAAAAATCTCTAACTGATGTACCAGTAAACACATCTTTCTTCCACTGCTACGCATGTCTGAGCTCCTTGTTTCCTTGCTGGGGAGTGATTTAGTGACTCAGCTCATCCTCTGAAGCACGACTAGACAGGCTGTCAGTACTTGGAGCCTTGCATTCATTGCTCAGTTAACTTTAATCAAGGCTAACTGTGTTCATCTCCTGTGTTCATTTCTGGTCTGCCCGATCCTGCTTGAAATACAGCTGATCCAGTTTCCAACGAGTGTTTTCATGCACTGCCCCCTTAGAAACCTTCAGTCTAGCTGTGATCTGTTGCTGAAAAAGCTACTTTTTGTTTAGAAAAACTACCTGGTCTCTGGCAAATTCCCTTAGTTCTGATGCCACCTGTGACACAGCCTTATTTCCTCTAGGTGAAAAATGGCTGCAGGTTGATATAGTTTAATAGCCTCTGATGAGTGGATCAGATTCAGCTGAGTTTCATCTGAACACTGCTTCAATGGAAAGATAAAACTCATTGAAATCTAAGCTTTTGTCTCAGCCGATCAGTGTCATTGCTGAGCAAGAACAACAGCAGAATGTGAAATGTTTCCTCTTCATTATACATCTGTTAATGTGTGAACTTAGCTTAACTGGTAGATTATCTCTATTGTTTCCTATGTTTTCAAAAGGTCTGAGACTTTTGGACATGAGTGTGTGTGTGTGTGTGTTTTTGCACACACAGATCAACTACAACATTATACCCACTGACAGGTGATATAATCCAATGGTAATGACTGGTAAACATGGGATCCTGGTATTCATGTGGTTGTTACTTTGATGGGTATTACTAGTTTTTTTAGGGTTCTGAGCACAAAAAAAGTTTTTCACATCACCTTTGTGCTTCACCTCTGTAGTCCAGGTATGACGAGAGCTGCCATTTAGCTCCTTTTATTTGAGGCAGGTTCCTGGTATTCACCCTGCCATGGCTCACCCAACCAGACCACAACCATTGTTAAGGGCTTTTGTTCCTAAATCCTTTTCTAATGTCCTGTACAGTTATTACTGAACATCTGGAAGTCTTACTGAGGAGCTAAAGTGCAGCTCCTCATTATATTTCTGTTGTGTGCAGTGTTGTCTCATAAGAAAGCCTAGCTAAATAGAATTCTGACTGCTTCAGCAGCTTTATGCAGATCTGAAGGGCTCTGGTACATTTATGCAGAGTCTTTTGCACTTTTTATTTCCACAGACAACATTTCTGTGAAGTATGATGTTTTTGTTCCTCTTTCCATTTCTAATAATAAATGTTGCTTTTAAAAAGAAATCTGAATAATGGGTGCTAACACAAATACCCATGCTGAATAAAAATAAAAAACAAATCTGATGAATCATGTTGTTTGGCTGAGTGATTGGTGCTATACAGAGGAAATGCAAATGTCATCAGTATTTATTCCCCCTCCTGTCATTACAGTGGTAGAAAGGTTGTCTGTTTTTCACATTTAACTTTGTTGCTTTGTCTTACTGTGGTCAGAAACAGTATGATACTGCCTGTTTAATGGCATGACAGCCTTTGTTGGGTCCTTTTTTGCAAAACCTGCCTCAGTTTGTTGCCACTGCAGTGAACTGGAGGTAAACTCACGAGCTGTGCAGAGGGACCTGGAACATTTTCCCAGTGGGGACACGTGATGTGAAAGTTAATGCAGAGTTTGTTTTTGCTCCTCTGCAGGCTGTTGGGGGAAGGAGCAGTGTCCGAGTCAAGCTGCTCAGTCAAGGAGAACACACACGGAAGTAGTGGTGCTCTGTCTTCAGAGTAAAAGCACGGATTTTGTCGCTAGAATTGTCTTTATGAAAGGTGGGCTGCAGCCCGGATATGTCATCATTAGGCAGAATTTGAGATTAAGCTAGGAAACACGTATAAACGTGTAAACATATGTCAGACTGTTAAAAACTGTTATCTTATAATTGTATTTCCTCATACAATTGAAATGGACAGGTAATCAAATAAAAAATACTTCAATGTCACTGATTATTTTTAAAGCCCCCCTCTGTTCCAGGTATATCTCTGTTATCTTAGTACTACATGCATGGGTATGCATCGGAAATTTTTTATCTCTTCCAGGGTCCTGGCTAAAATGGAACAGTGTTTGCAACTGTCAATCAATTTAAAATCAAAATTGTGATGAAAAAAAATGCGATTAGCTAGTCTCAAAGGTTGCACTTTAGGATGTACATTATGAAGTACGTCTTTGTCAGGGTTTAAACTGTTGTGTCAGTGATTTAATAAAGTCCTCACCCACCATGTCCAAGTTAAACTTTGTATCCTGGAATGTACATGGCATACGCTCACAGGCAAAAAGAATTAAAATCATGGATTATGTTTCTAAATTAAAAGCAGATATTTTGCTCTTACAAGAAACACACGTATTACAATCAGAGGAAAAATCTCTTACAGATACCAATTATAATATTATCTTTTCATCTTGTTACAACAGCAGACAAAGAGGAGTCTCCATCCTAATCCATAAGAGAGTACCATTTACTTTAAACTCCACAGTAACAGATCCAGAAGGCAGGTACATTATTATCCAGGCAACAATTTTTAATAAATTATATACAATTGCCAATCTGTATGCGCCTAATAATGACGATCCAGCCTTCTTTCACACAGTTTTTTCTCATTTATCAGAATTATCTGCTAACTCATCAATTATTATTGGTGGTGACTTCAACTTAGTTCTGAATCCTTCCACAGACCGATCTAGTAGTCCAACACATACAAAACAATTACAATCAGTCAAAGTCATACAGGATTACATGACAGATTTTGGATTGGACGATGTCTGGAGACTCAAAAACCCAACAAAGAGGGACTATACTTTCTTCTCCTCGGTGCACCAGTCATTTTCAAGAATTGACTTTTTTCTCTCAAATAATTCCATCGCACATAAAGCTACCACTAGAATTCACCCAATCATAATCAGCGACCATGCACCAATATCCCTCAGCCTCCAAACCGATTCCAACCGTAAGCTTCCTCAGACGTGGCGTCTAAACATCTCTCTACTTAAAGATCCAGAATTTGATCAGATAATAAGGAGGGAGTGGGCAGACTTTCTAAAAAATAATGACTCTCCTGACTTATCACCATCTTTACTTTGGGAAACTGGGAAGGCCGTAATCAGAGGTAAAATAATTTCGTATTCATCATACAAGAAAAAAAAGGAACAACAAATAGAGACAGATATTGAGAAAAAAATTAAACAACTCACAGAGGATTATGCAATAAAACCAAGTGATCAACTATGGTCTGAACTACAAAATGCAAAATTACACCTCAACAATATCCTGTCAAAGAAAACTGAATTTTTACTACAACAACTAAGATATAATAATTTTGAACACAACAACAAATCAGGCAAATTTCTTGCGAATCAACTCCAACGCAACAAAGAAAAATCCTTCATCACAGCAATCCAGGATCCCACTGGCAATTATACTCAATCACCCGAAGAAATTAATCAGATTTTTTACAGCTATTATCATAATTTATATTCAACTGCAGTTAACCCAAACAAAGAAGATATTCACAATTTTCTTAACAATTTAAACCTGCCAGAACTAACAACTGAAAGCAGAGACACCTTAGACGCTCCATTGACTATCAATGACTTGCAGAGTGCATTAGACAGTATGCCAGCAGGCAAGGCACCTGGTCCTGATGGTTTCCCCGCTGAATTCTTTAAGCATTTCTGGCCAATATTTGCACCTCTTTTCTTCAGGACAGTGACAGAGATAAAAAGTAATGGTTATATAAGTGCTCACATGAATACAGCTGCAATTAAGTTATTACTGAAACCAGATAAGGATCCCACGCTTCCTTCTAACTATCGACCTCTGTCATTAATCAACACTGACGTCAAAATCATCGCGAAAGCACTCGCCTCCAGATTGGAGAAAATTATCCCGTCAATAATTCACAGTGATCAAACAGGATTTATTAAGGGCCGACACTCCACCAACAATGTCAGAAGACTTCTGAATCTGGTCAGTTTGACGCAACGCTGTAACAGAGAAGCAATTGTTGTGTCCCTAGATGCAGAAAAAGCCTTTGACAAAGTCAACTGGTCCTTTCTCTTCGCTGTTCTCCGCAAATTTGGCTTCGGAGAGTCATTCATCCATTGGATATCAGCTCTTTATAATTCACCCAAGGCCACAGTCACCACCAATGGGATCACTTCAAAAAGTTTCAGTTTACAAAGGGGAACCAGACGGGGATGCCCACTCTCTCCCTTATTATTTGCGATATTTATTGAACCGTTGGCAACAGCAATACGTCAAAACACCGATATCAAAGGTATCTGCTCTCATGCATCTGAACACAAAATTAACCTATATGCGGACGACATTTTACTTTATCTGCAAGAACCCAAAACATCACTAAAAGAAATATGCAACCTCATCACAACTTTCTCACATCTTTCAGACTACTCAATCAACTGGTCGAAATCTATCATACTTCCATTAACAGAGAACTCATGGAATCCTGCAGTCCAAAACCTGAATTTTTCCTTTCCCACTGGTAACATTAGATATTTGGGCATTAATATTTCCTCAAAACTCTCTGAACTAGTCCATCTGAACTTCACTCCACTTTTAGAGAAACTGTGTGGTGATCTGAGGCGCTGGAATAACCTTCCCATCTCCCTTTTGGGACGAATAGCTACTGTCAAAATGAAAATACTGCCTCAAATCAACTATCTTTTTTCCATGATCCCATTTAAACCCACATCAAAATGGTTTCAATCATTAGATTCTGCTATTGGTAAATTCTATTCAAAGAACAAAAAAGCTAAAATCAGCCTGACTACTCTCCAAAAAAATAAATCTGAGGGTGGTCTAGAGGCCCCCAACTTCATGCATTACTACCTAGCCAACCAACTACAATATCTTACCAAATGGATACACCCACATGAAGAATACAAGTCCTGGTTGGAACTGGAACAGTTAGACTGTAACCACATCAAACTCTCTGACCTTCCCTTTATTACCGCCACCCTTAAACACCATCTTTGCTTCAAGAATCCTTTGATTGCCTCCACCCTATCCGCTTGGTGGAAATCCTTGGAAATCACTGGCTCCCAGCTTCAACCCAGTATACTATCCCCAATCTGGCACAACCCAGACTTTGTAAACAATAAAATACCTCTCAATCTCAGCTCATGGGCGGAAAAAGGGATCACCCATCTCCATCACCTTCTCCAAGATAATATAATTATGACATGTACAAACTTATTCCAAACATTCCAAATAAGAAATGGAAACTTTCTCCAGTATCTACAGGTAGAGAGGACAATCACAAGGGAAATTCCAGCGCTTAGGACCACTTTACAGCCACCTGACTTACAGCCACCAGAATTTGTCAAGCACATGGCAAAATTGTCCCCAAAAAATAAGAAAAATCTCTCAAGAATTTGTAGTTTACTCTCAAAGACGGGCTCTATACATTTACCAATTTCAAAATGGGAAAAAGACTTATCTATATCCTTTGATTATGATTTCTGGACCCAAATTTGTAGTAACACATTCAAGATGACAAAAAATACCAACTTACAACTGATCCAATTTAAGGTCCTCCACAGAACACATATAACACAACATAAAATGTACAAAATGGGCTTCTCGCACTCTGACATATGCACACAATGCACACAAAAGATCGCTGACACTTATTTGCATGCCCTTTGGCTATGCTCACCCGTCTATCAGTTTTGGGCAGAAGTCACGCAGAAACTCTCCTCTATCTTGGACTGCAGGATCCCGCAATCTCCAAACCTTTGTTTAATTGGTGATCTTACGACAACAACCCTACCAGACACACAATTCCAACCCACGCTTGCAGCTCTCACCATTGCCAAGAAAACTATTTTAGTTAACTGGAAAAATAAGAAAGCCCTCAACATCATCCATTGGCTGAACCTCCTCACAGAACACATTTCACTTGAGAAAATCTCTGCTACCCAGAAAAACCAATTGGTATTATTTACAGAAAAATGGTCCCCGTTTATTACATCTTTAAATATAAATCTTTAACTTTGTATTGCCTGTTAGCATATGCCACACCTCTCATAGAATTTGTGATGCTCCACAAACAATGTATTCTGTCTGTGTCATTGGTCTGACCTTTATTTTTTTTATGTCTCCTCTACTAAACTACAGTTTCTTAAAGCTTTCCTCCCCAAGGAATGTTGGTGCCATGGACTTCAAGACCGTGTTGATGCACTAGGGGTGTCTTTTCCCTCTTGTCCCCGGGGCTGCTGCACTGCTCTTCGGGGCCTGCTTGGTTCGGGCCCTCCCCCATGGTGGTGGTGTATCCGGTGTTTCGCCTTTGGAGCTCCTAGGTTGCTGGATCTGCGCGCTCTCCCGGGTTCCCGGAGGTGATGGTGGCTGGTCTCTTCTGGGGCGCTTTGGCTGGTTCCTGGGGGCCTGGGGTGTGTTGGCCCCCCCTGCTGCTCCCCCGTCCCTTTTCCGCTCCCTTTCCCTCCTGCTCCCTCCTCTCCTGCTTACCTGCTCCTCCCTGCCCCTCTCCCTCCCTTGGGGGGGCCTGGGGTCCCCTGCTGCCTGGGGGTCTGGCATGGGGGCCGGGTGGTCTCTTCTGGGGGGGGGGTTGTGGCTCCTTCCTGGGCTTGTATGCTGCCACCGTAGACGGAAGATCGCTGGCTGGGGCCCTGGGCTGGGCCTGTGCTGTCCTGGGGTGTGGCGGGGCGGGGATGCTATGGGTGGCGCGGTGGGGTGCGCGTCCTGTACCCTGGTGCACTGACTTCCGGGGTGTGCGTGGACTTTGTGGTTCGTGCTCCTCTTGGCGTGGCACATCTTTCCTTCTGGGGTGGGCTGCGGCACCCGGCTGGCCTGTGCAGGTCTATGGCTGCTGCTTTGGCAGTGTTCTGGCGCTACGGCCCGCATGGCTCGCAGTGTTGGCGGGGCCCGTTGGTGTGTTCGAGCCTTCCCTGCCCCTTGCCTCTTGGCCCTGGGGGCCCTCTGCGCTGGTCCCTATGGTGATTTCGGTGTCCCATGCTGCTCTGTCCCCGTGGGCCGGACCCACACCAGACTGCCTCCTACTGTGCACCTCACACATCAGACACTTCACTGTATATATATATATTTTTAGGCACATATAGGGACACAACAGGTAGGGCCTTATGGACTGCAGAGATTGGGGACGGCGGGTGCGGTGATGGGGCGGATTGCAGTGTTGTGCGGCATTGTGTCCGCCCCGTCTCCCTCCCGCTTGCCTCTCCTGCTTTCCAATTTTAATGCAGCACACACACATCTTGGGGGAGGATCTGCGGCGGCTCGGGACTTTGGGCCAGGGTAGGCGGCAGAGTACCCAGCCTCTGCTGCCCTCTGGCCCTCCCCCTTCCGCCTCTCCCGCCCCTCAAGCTTTTAATGCACCACATTACACACAGGGCTGCACTCAAACACGGTTTAGGGTTGGTTTTTCCTCGTCAGGGACCGAGGAAAACTAGTAATAGGGAGGTAACGGGTATTTCACACATCCATGGCCTGTCTGGTGGGGGTCCGGCCCCCTCCGGGTATGGGGCGGTGGGGACTTACCGACATCTGGGTCACCGTGGCTTGGGTTTCCCCGGGGCCCGGAGGCGACGGTCAGGGGGGATCTCCTCCATGTCTGGCGGGTCCTCTGGTGCTGTGGCTTTTGTTGGGTTGGGGCTTGACTCACTCGCCTGGTGGTTGCTGTGGCTGTGGTGCAGGCTTGCTGTGGGCAACGGCTCAGATCCGGCGGGGGTTTGGGCGCGTCTTCGGGGGTGCGGACGATGAGCCTGCCACGCTTCCCCGGCGCGTGGTGCTGGGGTATGTGGGATGCCTCCCTGGTTGCGCCGCTGACTCCCCGTCCGCTCTCCGGGTTTGCATCTGGGCCCGGCCTTGGTTTCCTCTGGCTGGCTTCCGGTGGTAGCCTGCTTGGGGTGGGGCCGACGACCTTCCCTGCGGGGGGGCGCTCGGTCCCTGTGTCTGGCTTCCCGGGCTGCGGGGGGCCTCCTGCCTCACCTGGGGTGGGGGGGCTGGGTGGGGGGTGGGTGGGGGGCGGGGGGGGTTTGGGGGCGGGGGGCAGGTGGGGTGGTTGGGGATGGGCGTTGGGTGGCGGGTGGGCCCCCATGCCCTGTGTCCTCCGGTCTTGGCCTTGGCGCACTGGGGTGTCAGTTCCTGACTTCTCTCGGTTTCCGGGTCCGCGTGCTTGTCTACGGCCTGGGTGGTCTTCGGGGTGATGCTTCCTGGTGCTCCCTCTGCCCTGGGTGTGGGGGCACTTGGCCGGCCTGGCCCTGCTGACTTGTGGTAGTCGCTCTGGGCTTTGGTGTCCATCACACATGCATGTTGGGTCAGGGCTTACCACCTCCTGTCGAGTCCCGTGTCTGAGAGCTGATGGGACCCGCCTGATGGTGTGGAGTCACTTTCCAGACTTTGCACTAAACTCACGCCCTCTATACATTTCTCTCTCCCTCCGGTCTTCTGGCATCCTAACTCTGTGTACTGTCAGGACTTCTGGTCTCCAATTTGTTTATGTGTTGATTATCTGTTCCCAATTTTCAGATGTGGGATTGGTGCGTGGGAATGACACTGCATTTTACAGCAATCTCATGGGATTCAAATAGCACTGCCTATCTGTACCCTCCCTGTTCGTCTTGTCTTGCCCTGTCCTTCATTTGTTTCCCCCTCAATTCACTGAGGTGCTGCACTGCCCCCTCTGGCTCATGATAGGAAAATTCAATAAAGAATGACAGTTTAGCCTCCAGAGGTGGCTGGTGATGGTCACGCACACGCACTAAATATTAATATATTTTGCTGCAAGACTAAAATATGCATTGATCTCATTAAAGTTGACCCCTTCTGTGGTGTTAAACATTGAGTATAAATGCAGACAAAAAAAAAAAAAATAAAGTCCTCACTGTCCTCCTTGTGTGACAGCCTCACTTCTGATGTTATCTCATGTTGTAAAGCCCCATCACATGTTTTAAATCTACTGCAGAGTAAATATAGAACTGAAGACCGCCTTGAAACAAATACATCTTAAATAAAATAGCTAAATCTGTCAGAAAAATCACAACTAGATATCTTTCCTTTAGTTCTAGTTTGCAATCTGGGACTAGATGGTCTGAAAAAATCAGCCATAGTATATCTGTTAAAACATGAATGTGTAAAACATGCTTTTATCTCAGAGCCTTTTCTGATCTTACTAGAGTTATAAATTTCTTTTGAACTTTAAAAGGAAATAATATAATGTTAACATTTTCCAACACTGTACTAGTTTTCATACACTAAGCTCAGATTAAAAACAGATAAAGAGAATTTGTTGTAATATAATAATAACAACAATAATAATAATAATAATATTAATAATGTTATTGTTTTCTTTTATTTTGAAGGGCAACTGAGCGCTTTCCTGTTGCGGTGTTTTCCACACACACAGGATCGCCTTTAGAAACTCCTCAGGAGAGTTTCGGTGGTACGATGGAGAGAACCGGTAAACGACCCCTTCTGACCACTAGCTTTCCTCAGCAGACATTAACAAGTTTTTATTAACTATCACAACTTGTGACAGCCGACAGTAACCAGGACATGGAGCTATAATGGTGTCCCACGGTGAGCAACTGGTCGGAGCTGTGGACTTTTCTTCTGCCAAGCTGGAATAACGCACTCTGCAGTAGGTAAGGACCGTTAAAGTTAAGCTAGCTGTCCTTTGTGTGCAAACCGTGTTTCTGTCGCCTTGAAGTAACTTCCCAGCGTCAAATACAGTCAGATACAAATACTCTGCTGAGAAAAGCCCGAGAAAGACATTATTGTCGCTGGCACCGTCGGTAATGAAGCAGCATTCTGTGGAAGGAATCCAGCGGGACGTGTTTTACAACTTATCACCACCTGTCGCCCCGACGTCACCGTGTAACAGTCCAAATCAAAGCCACCGCACCAGGTCTCCGCCTAAAATGTCGCATTTTAAGAAAGTATGTCTTGTTTGGTAAAGTCACAGGAGCATAAGGTGTGATTTAAAGGGTTTTTTTTTGCAAATCAGGGAGTCAGACTTTAATTCGGCTCGTGTATAATCCAGCAGCCTCATATATTCTGAATTTGTAGATGTCAAATGAAGTTGAAAAGCCGAACCCTACTGATGTGCAGTAGTCTTGTCTTACAGTCCGTTACTGGCGCTTTGTTCCTGTGCAGTCCTCGGACTGTCCATAAGCTTAAGCCCTAGTATTAGATTTATTACGTTTGGTGTCTACTAGAACTGTAGCAAACGACTATGTTCACTGTCGATTAATCTGCTTATTATTTTTCTTGAATAATGTATTAGTTGTTTGGTCTTGTTTTGTGCACAACCTTAAGATACTCCATTTCGTACAGGAACCAGAAAATAATCACCTTTAAGAAGCTACAATCAGAACATTTAGACAGTTTTTCTTTTAGTAATCACTCAGATTAATGAATCAACTGTCAAAATAGTGGGTGATCAATTAATAGCTGACAACTAATTGATTAGTTGATTAATCATCTATACTGAATATATACGATTGGTGTTTTAGAATATTCTTGCAACATTCACAGTCTGGAAACTCATCCACACATCACATCTTGTAGTTTTAAGAAAGATCACAACTGTTCAACCAGAGCCCACATTGACTTTACATTATGAGACGTGATTACAGTGAGTCTGTTATAAGAACCGGTTCTAAAATGCTGCTGACAGGGAAGTTATGACCCAGATTAGTGAGAACAATCTAGAGTTGAAAAATGTCTTAGCATCACTGTTTATAATGGAGGAATTGGCTACGATAACCTAAGTAATGAGCTTTAAATCATCATGTCAAGAAAACTATTTGAGCGTATTCCCAAAACTCTCTTGGCCTGTCGCGTTTGTTGATGTGCGAGCCGTGAGATATTTCAGCTCAGCTTTGAAATCCACTGGTGACTCAATACTCGGTTTCTTGTTGTCCCCTGAATGTTTCCGTCTCACAGCTTGGTGTGTCACCTATTGTTTGCATGGTAATTGGACTGCTGTTGAAAAGTTGCTGCCAGGCATTTGCAGAATTCTTTAACTGTAACCCTAGCCGTCATCACCCGCCTCTAACATCGTACCATCCATCTCCTGTCTGCCCTTTTTTCTTTACTGGGAGAAGCCTGAAAAAGCCAAAGTATTTCCTGGTACTGGCCAAAACCCTGGTTTTCCAATCTCCTCAGAAATCTGCTAATGTGCTTAGTGCTCAGTGCTGGGACCAAAGCAGACCAGGGCTGTTGTCTACCTCAGACCTAAATCACAGGTCAGGAATTCAAGAAGAGTACACTGGTCTGGCAGCCTGGTTTGTTGTTTGACCGCCTTCTTTTGAATGTCTTGCTAACTGTATTTACTCAGGTGCAGTGACACAGTTATAAGGAGAGGTGTAGATAAAAGACACACAGGGGAGGAATGTTATTGTAAAGTAAGCAACTTGAATTGTGAAATGTGCATCTGTAGATACAGTAATGCAGAGAAGGATAAGATTGTGGCCTCAGAGGCACTGTTTCCATAGCAGCAGTGTGTTCTTGTCCCCCATGGACACAACAACAACGTTTCCTTAATGAGTCCATCATGGCTTCTCGGTTGTGGTGCAAAAGTGCAGCATTTTTTTTTGTCTTTTACAGATTATGATGCACATAGTTTAGTTTTGGCAAATTTTTAAATAAGACACATAGGATATTTGGTTAATTTCCCAGACATAATGGAATGTCCCAGATGTGTAGTTGAGGGGCTGTTGGAAACCTTAAAATCTGGTGCCTTTTTCTGTTTTTACAGTTTATGACTCTGATAAATAGTGTGCTTGTAGTGATTTCTAAAAAAATGATAACATGCATTTCAGACCGTTAAACCAAAGAAGTCAGAGATAATCTAAATCTGTAAGACAAAGGTTGAACTAGACACTAGTCTTGAGTTGGCTAAAGAAAAAAATAGGAAACATTTGTAACCTGTAAACAGTATATCAGTGTCAAATATACTGGGGTCCTGACGATTTGAATTGTCACAAAAGATGATGGAGCAGTAGAGATGAGTAGTCGTCTCTGACTGACACTGTCGGTATAGTTAGTGTCTATGTACACAGTTGCCCATAAAGTTGGAATAAAATATTTTTACTTCTGTGTCTTCTCCACAAAGGCAGCTAGCTGGCATTTTCTGATTTCTATGGCACAGATTAAACAGTTGCCATCTCGTCTGGTAGTTAGTTGTGGTCGTCCTGGAGATTTTTGTGGCCTCAAATGATCCTCCTCTTGATGATGTTTGAGGATTTTACAGACCGCATTTTGCGATATTCCAAGGAAATCAGCAATGTTGGCTTGTTTGTGTCCATCCTGTTGGAGTGAAGCTTTCTTTGGTGTATTACCGGTTGCTTTGAATGAGGCATATAGCCTAGAGAACTCCTGTGTCAAATTTAGTTGAAAATTATGCAGCCAATTCTGAAAACATGGACTAACTGCATACAGATTTAAAACAGGAGAAGGACAACACAGGCATGGACTCAGTATGTAATCATTGAACCTGGTCAAAAGTGATACTGATGTGTATAAATAGGAATAAAAGAAGAATGTGTGTGAAAACTAAATTATTTCAACTTTATGGGCAACAGTGTATTTGTAGGACCCTGTTTCATATAAACCATGTGGTCCCCACCCCCGCCCCCTCTGCTCTTTTCTTACTGAAACAAAGACCTAGGACCTATAGGTCATTACAGGTTATTTGACCCCTGAAGCGTGCTTGCAGCTCTGCTCAGTACTAGGGTTTAATAGGAGCCTGCACTGATTGGTTTTGGCCTGACAGAGTGACTACAGGTTACTGTAGTGTATATTATATAATATATAATATACAATATAATAATATATAATATATATATATATAATGATATATATATATATCATTTGTATATATACTGCACATTTGCACTGCGTGTTTTTTATATTGTTTGCACTGAAGAGGGGAAGCAACCCAATCTCGTTGTACTCTGAGTACAATGACAATAAAGGTATTCGTATTCGTATTCGTATTCGTATTCGTAGTGACTGTAGGAAATAGTGCTGGCCACTCACAGCCTTGTGATGCAGATCAAACATCAGTGGTTTATCTGAAGTTGTTGACATGCATCAGTCACTGTCATCAACCAAGGCAAAATGCAGACTTTGTTCATTTTTGGTCATTTCGAGAGAGAGTGAGTGATATAAGGCACCACTGATAGGGTTGTAATGGTACACCAACATCATCGTTCGATACGTACCTTGGTATGGAAGTCACAGTTCGGTTTGGTTTGGTGTGGTTCTCAGTTAAGAGGGAAAAAAAAATAAAAATCTGCTCATAATTAATCCAAAACATTTGTTTATTTTCTTATACCAAATGGCTGTTAGCAACTCAGTAAATGAAATTAAATATACAGTGTATACAAATGTAACATAAATACTGCTGCATAGGTCTTAATATCAAATAAACAAAATGAAATAAATAAAAGTGCATGTGCAGCATTAACAATTCCAGCTTATTGGTCCGCTGTAACTATAATTCAGATTACTTTTCCAGTATAAAATTGAAGACACAGTTTGTTGTTTTTTCATCACAGCAGGATAGTTAGGCTTGAATGGTGCCTTTTCAAATGAGTGTATATGTTTGATGTGTTGCCGAATGCAAATTTGAGGACCACTTCACAATGTGGACATACGGCTTTCATCTTGTCCACTTTTTTTTCTCCTTTTTCACACTTCACTGGGAAACTGAAGTGATCCCAAACGGGTGATTTTTAATGACAGTGGAGCCTCTTCCAGCTCTGGCTTCTTGTTGTTAGCATTAGCCATCCCATTCGCTAGCCATACAGACTAGGCTGATCACAGAAGCGCCGGCAGGAGAATAAATGGTCCGTCACTCCTACTTCTTTTTAGTTCCGCAATACTGTGCAACTGTGAGATGGAGAAGGTCCGGAACTGTGGATAATACGAGGTTCACAATTAAAACAATTCTGTACATTGGTCAATTTTAATAGTCTTAACATTTTCGTACTGCGGTACAGCTCTGTGCCGAACCAAAAGTACCGGCACCAAACGGTTCGGTACGAATACGTGTATTGTTACACCTCTAACTACTGATAGTAGAGAAGTAAAACTGAAATGTAATGTGTAATCCCATGTGATTACACATTACACTCCAGTGACGTAATCTGTAAATCACATCACTGGAGTTTTTGCTGTTGCTTCAGTGGACCTGTGTCATGTGAGTCTCCTGTAACATTGGAGACAAACTGTTTTTTTTCCTGAAACTGTGTGATATCTGACATGTAGCAGTGAGGAAAACAGATTTAATTAATAAAATGGATAATAATTGACTTTCATTTCATTTGCTTTCAGTTATGTTTCAGTTTCCTAATGTTGTCAAAGTCAAACACAGTTCTACAATTCTAGACAAACAAATAGACAAACACTATTAAACAGTGATGTGCATGGATTACATCCTAGAATGTAGCCATTATAAGGTGTGGGGTTGTTTCAAGCAAAAATACCAAATATTTGCAGGTTTCAGCTTCTCAAAAATCACAGTTATATTTGTTACTCAAATTAGTTAGTAAATTAAATACCTTTGTGTTTCTGATTGTTAGGCAAATTAACAGACAAACTAAAGAAATCCCCCTGGGCTGTGGAAAATGATATTGTGTATATTCAAAAGAGTAAACTTTAGATTGATCATAGAAATAACTTTGAGTTGCAGCTCTGTTCCCTGCAAGGAGAAGCTCAGTGGTCTAGATTAGCATGGGCTAAGATATGTTAAAGTCAGTGTTCATGTTGAAAAGGATTGCCACTTCTTTGTACTGTATATTGCCTACTAGAACCTGTCAGACCAAAACAAGCATTTCAATTATAAGAACTACCTCAAAATTGTTGATAACTATAGTCACTGCACACAGCAACCCTCATGCATGTAATGACATGAACTAACAAGCAAATGCTCTTAGAGAGGTTAGTCTGGTCATTCATGTTTGTATCTGCACTCATTTGTGGCTCTTAGTATTTTCAGTGATCACACTAATCTATTTTAAACAGTGTTTAGCATTGCGTTCTTATTGTTCTAATACTGATATCTCTGTATTTGGGAGTTGAATGAATATCAGGTACTTAAAGTCACTTTTCAGTCCCATATTAGAAGTTGGACCAATCTTGTAAGTAATAAGTACATCATCTGCTGTGTGTCTGTGGCTTTTTAACACTCTTAACATTTTCTATTAAAGCATCATTAAGTACTACATGCTTATTAGTTACTCATGTCTGACAAGAAGGCTATTACTGGAACAAGAAACAACAATGCAATAAAACCTTGTTGTTTTAACAGTGCACTAATGTCACTGTTTTAAGGTTTTTGCTGATGTTGGCTGAGAAATACCTGGGTCTTTAAAGGAGCAGATATCTTTTAAAACATATCATCCGTTGGTGTTAGTAATGTTGTCTTTTGTTGTCTGTTTTCTTGAATGTTTCAAACATTTTAGTTTTACTGTGTCTACTGTGTTTGGAGTTCTTGCACAATGTGAAAAAAGCTTGATTGTCTTGACATGTAGATATGTGCTTCCTCTGCTGTCTTTAAACAGTGCCAGTCAGTCACACTTAAAATATGACTGCAGCAGCTGGTGAACAAGAAATAAGACAGAAAAAAGATCACTGTGTTACTTCAGTGGATTTAGTTCTGCAGAGTCCTACAACAAACAGATATGCTCAACTACATATTGCACTGAACTCAGTAGGATGACCCTGTTCGTCATCCTACTGAGACTTTGTTGGTCATCGTGAATTTATTTCCTCCGTAGCAACATGCAATAATTATCTCCAGAAACTTTTGCATGTAAAGGCTAACAAAACACTTTAAGTGCTGACTGACTCTTGCAGAAAAGCTGCAAGAAAACATATTTTGTTTATTACTTCAAGGCGGGATTGCAAGCCCAACTCTAGCTAAGCAAAGCATAACCTTGTGCCTGTCTAGGAGCCAAGCTGGACTGCAAGGCTAGTGAAGGCCTACCTGATTAGACCCCCTCTGCTGGAAATTTTCTTATTTTACCTTGTTAAGATATCCATATGGTGTTATTTTTTATATGCTAGAAGACATATCATGAGGGAATTGAACGGTCAACACCATGGCTAAGCATTTAAAATTGTTGCCTACTGATGACATTCTCCAAAACTTGAGCAGAGTTCAAACTGCTGTGAGTGGAGACAGAGGCAAAGCTGTCATAGATTTGGGCATGCTAGAGAAAGAAATTGTGTAAAGTTGTGACTAAGACTTTTTAAGGCAGGAAGGGATGATTTTCATGGGAAAAAAAACTTGTAAATATGTTACTCTGATACACAGAGACAAGTTTAGGGGTTTAATCAAAGCCCTTAAGTAAAGCTGCAGGAAGTACTGAGCACTGAGCAGCTTTGTGCATTAACATTATCTTACTGCAACAAAAAACAGAGGTGAGCAGATGCTCCCCTTCACCAGTTATTGAATTAAGGTAGCAGAAACACAGTCAAATCTTTGTTTGAGACTAAATAAAAGTAGATATAAAATAACAATGTCTTTCTACACAAGTACACAATTCAAAGTATATAAAGTACAGAATAAAGTAGCTGTCCGAAACTTAGAACTACATTGTAGCTTGATCAGGTTGGACTCCTGATCTATATGTGTCAGTTAAATCTACAGACTATCTCCTCTTTGCTGCTATCAGTAGTTGGCTGTGGTCCCACCACAACAAGACTCCATTAACAGCTCATAAAAGTTTACTGCTTCACCTGTTGAAATTTATGCGTGGGCCTCCACTCATTTGGAGTAGCAAGTTCACTTAGCTGTATTGTTCTATTTATAGTGTACATGCAGTTGCCAATGCATGCATGTATGTATTTAAATACATTTTATGTATTTTTATTAGACACTATAATTGATTTATTGTTTCATGTTATAAATTGGAGAAAGTTAAGATTGGCTGATAAATATTTTTTCAATTGAAGGCTTTTAAAGGTCACACCTGGAGCTCAGCGTATATGTGTGAAAATATTTTGAGTTAGTCTTAATTTAGTTGGGGTGTTTCACCATGTGTAGTTCAGCACTTTAATAGAGGTGGTGTAGATTTTGGCTCTGAGCACAGGGTGTGATTGTGGGTGTAATGTTCAGTGCAAATGCTCTGGTAGCTGCCTGAGTCCTCAGTGGTAAGTGCGTGTGTGTGTGTGTGTGTGTGTGTGTGTGTTTACACAGAGTGTGGCTGCAGAGAACTCTCTCTTGTCAATCAGGATGTGTGTTTCGTGTGTGTGATTTCACTGCTGTCTGGTATTCCATGGGATAAAACTCTGTAGAACTGTAGAGGAGGGACACACCCAGCCAATGTAAAGGGGAAATGGAATGCATTTGACACACTTTCAGGAGCTATACATAGGTATTTCATGTGGAACAGGCTAAATACTTGTATAAATGGCTAAACCGCGAGCCACAGGAAAACCCGTGAGATGAGGAAGAAGTGCTCAGGAATGGAGGATGTCGACAGGGTTAGAAGGTTCATTTTCAGGGACATTTTTCAGAGCTGCTGTTGCCAGCTTGGTGCACTGCCTTACAGCCATTTTGTGCACTGCACCATTTCCATTCAGTGAAAAGTGTTATAATGACCAGATATACAGTCCAAGTAGTAGGCCTGGAACATCCTCACACACCGCACAAATCATTATTGTAATATTACTGTTGTGCTGTGATCAGAGGAAAGGAGTGATAGTAAACTAGCTAAACCTTAAACAATATTAGTGAACAAGTGAACAGCTACTGAATAAACCTACTCTTTGCTCTACAGTGGAAAGCACATGTAGCTGTGGTTAGGCTGATTCTAAGTTCTGTTCAGACAGCCAAAGTCTGTAAATAGTCACAGGATTTAGGACAGTCTGTTGTAGTGGAGTAAAGAGACTTATTTTATGTGGGACATAAAAAGCATCCTTTCATTAGCTTACAGTAGATGTGGAAAAACTCCTGTAACCATGGTAACTGTACACAAAGCTAAGAACACTTGTACCTTCAAAATGTTGAGAAGATCCATCCATCCATTGTCTTCCGCTTATCCGGGTTGCGGAGGCAGCAGTTTAAGCAGAGATGCCCAGACTTCCCTCTCCCCAGACACCTCCTCCAGCTCTTCCAATGGGACCCAAAGGCGTTCCCAGGCCAGCTGAAAGACACAGTCCCTCCAGCGTGTCCTAGGTCTACCTCAAGGCCTGCTCCTGGTAGGACATCCCTGAAACACCTCCTGAGGGAGGCGTCCCGAAGGCATCTGGAACAGATGTCCAAGCCACCTCAGCTGACTCCTATCGACGTTATTGAGAAGATATCTAAAGAAAGATGTCACTGATGAATACAAGACTAGATCAGGTTTAGATTTGTTTGACTAAAACTAGTCTTGTATCGACACACATTATGTAGCTCTGACTGTCTGGCTACATCTCATTATTTTGCAGTTGTAGTTTGTTTATTTTATTTTTTACAGCAACCACAGTCGTCTTGGACAGTGCTAAGAACAGGATGCAGCAACAGTGTTCACTCAAATGGAGGAAATAGTTATGGTGAGACATTTGCATACAGACAGGTGAGCATTGCTGTTGGAATGGATAATTCACAAGAGCACTAACAATGCTGCTCTATTTTCCGAACAAACTCTTGGCAAACCTTGAAAATCGCAGTATGTAGGCTGGTACCCCATAGTGAAGATGATTTGAAAATGGTAACACTTAGGTAGAGGAAGGAAAAAAATGCATGTAACATGTGGACAATGGCAGGCTTATACCCACAGTCTACATGTGGTGAGTCACACTAGACTAAAACTAACAACAATCAAAGGATGGAAATTAAAATCTAATAGTATTTTCGTCATAATGGGAAAGATGCATCAAAATCAGGGGCCACAGTTGCCACTGGTGTGAGGTCAAAGGGATGGCTGTATGCTGGTGGTAAAAACAACTTAACGCATTTGGGTCAGCTGGAGCAGCGACCATGATGCACAGCTCACAGAGGCACTTTAACTCAATTGCTGTAATCCTTCCCCTTCTGCTCAGTCAAATCTGAACACACAGGCTCTGTACACATACTTGTAGGTTCAATATGAGCAGCACTTGAGGGGCGGCTGTGGCTCAGATGGTAGAGCGGGTTGTCCATAAATCGCAAGGCCGCTCCCTGTGTCAAAGTTGAGACATCTCCTAGACTTAACATGACTTGAACAGACTGTTTGGTCACTTGTTTCGTGAATTGACCTTTTATTCAAAATACGTCAAAATGCCCCACTGACACATGGAGGCTTTTTTTTTAACCTTACCGAAAACTCCGACTCAGTGCTCATTTGGTCAGAATGTAATTGACGCCGGATAAGGTTGACAGAAAAGTGAGTGGAAAATGTTGCAGGTGTTATGTGAAGTTATAGTGATACTTTGACAGCTCTGTCCTGGCTGTTCTCTAGGGTGGCACCTGGAAGTTACTCTCTGCCCCCCGAGGTCAATGTTTCAAACTGGTGGACTGGACATGTGCAGAGGTCATAAAGCAACAGGCTGATAATGGGAAAACATAGGGCAAACAGTTCTCACACACTGGGCCAAATGACCGTCCCATGTTTCTAATGCACTGTTTGTATGTTTCTGAGTGTGTATCTGCACACCAGAGAAGCCATAAGAATCCTGAAATCCAACTGTTGCTGTGAAATTGTCAAAAAAGTAAGAGTGAGTATGACTTCTGGAAAGACCAGTCACACCTATAACAATTAGAATTGCACAGCTGTTTGTTAGGTTTGGGGGTTTAAGAACTGTGACACAATTGTTTGTGGTTGAGATAATGCGTGTGAATTGTAAGTTCCTCTATCTTAAACATTTGAACCCGGGTGCTTCATGTCTCAGCAGACAGGCACAGACATGTGGCCGTGACCGCAGGCACTACTGAGCTTTGAGAGTAAATGCAAGACTGCTAAGTAAGCAGCAGCTCGTAGTTTCAGCTGCTTACCTAGCAGGTCACTGGTCAGTGAATATACAACAAGGCTAACTTCTGGCTAGCATGTTGTTCATCCACTGTCAGGACACTGTGTCAGACAGCTCGCTGCTAAGCTCACTGAACCCTGGTGATTTGCTGAACAAGCCTGTATTGTGTAACTTGCTCTATTTACTAATTAGACTGCAACAAAACTCTGTGAAGCACGTTGTCCTCAGGTCATCTAGTTGGCTTTGCACACCACCTTCAGTTTGGGAAGTCATTCCAGTGTTCGGGAGCTTTTGCAGAGCTGATGTAGAAACTGTTCTGTCTCAAAGAGGAGTTTTTCTGTTGACAAATTGGTATTTTACACTAGCAAATTTTTCTTGTAAATTACTATAAATGAGGTCACTAACATTTTACTGTACTGTTATACAATTTTTTAACATTAATATTTAATTACTGTATAATTGTACACCACAGTAGAATGTGCGGTTTACTATTTAATACTATAACTACACTCTGTAATGATATGCTGAATTTACGGATGCCACTGTAATAATTTACTGTCACTGTATTGTAGAGCTGGACCCGAATATCTGAATAGTCGGTTGTTGGCTGGATAATAATTTTGATATCCAAATACTCGTGCACACCCCCCGGCCGCCGCCACTGCATTGGCTTTACTGTACTGTCATGAAGCCTTGGTATATCTCTGTCACTTGCTGTGTTTATAAATAAAGAAACAAAACATTTTATATTGAATATTCGGATATTCGTTATTAATTGGACCGAATATCCGGAGCACAGAAATTGCTATTCAGACCAGTCCTACTGTATTGCGTGTAAATTACAACATTTCCTTCTTCAAAAATCATTACTGTGAATTACAGACATCTACCATAAATAACAATCCCATTATTAACTATATGTTTAAAAAACAGTACACTATTGTTAGTTATGTAATTCTACACTGTAATAATATGCTGTAAAATACAGCCAAATTGTAAGGGTTGTGTAATAAATTTTATGGGTTATTTTTATGGCTGTCTAGGGACAAGGCACCTTGAATCCCAGACTCACTACAAGGTTGATAGTAAGTGTCACTTTGTATAATTTCTCTGGTAAACCACATCTCTGAAGTGTTGTTGGTCTGAAAACTGTATTTGAACTTGAAGTTGTTTAGACTGACTGAGAGTGAAGAGAAGTGATTACAAAATTTCCAATTTGCCCCCAGCAGCTCCAGAGTGAAATCAGATAGTGGTGTTTCATAACAGTGTTACTGTAAATTCAACTAAGCTGCTATGGAATGAATGACGCCTAAGCAGCTGAACTGGCTTATTAGTCCTGATGTTTGCCCTCTACTTGGTTTCCAGTGTGGCTCTGTGGATTGTAGCTTTTTTAATCCATGAAACATAAGTGTAGAATGTTTTATTTGTACTTTTTGGTATTAAAAAAGGCTGCATAATATATGGTTTTAGCATTGATATTGTGATGTGAATAGTCACATTGCAAAAATTCCATATGAGATAAGGCAATATGAATTAAAAACATGAAAGTATAACTGGTTTCATACAAAAAGAAAACTCACAGTTCAGATTATTCAAGAGAAGTCTGTCTTATAGAACATAGTTTACTCCGATTTAAGGGTTTTTGGATAAACAGGGATTCTTTTAAAACTGCATTTACCACACACAGAATTTGTTTATTTTAATTTCTATGTTCGAGGATATAACTCATCTCTGATCCTCATACCAGTCAATTTTAACCCATGGTTGTAGACTCAGTCATTACTAAACACAGTGTCATGAAAGTTTTTAGGCCTATGAAAGCACATGTTTTCCTTTTGTCTTGAAAAGGCTATTTTTTGAAATTGCTAATTTGGTATGCACCTTTAGAGTTTTTTTTTTTTTTAATTTTTTTAACCATGGTAGTTACAGAAGGTTTTTCAGTGAGTCTCATTCACCTATTCACACACCTGTTGAAGTGGGACAGCCATACAAGGTGCTTGCCTGCCAATGAGAGCAACTTGGGGTTCGGTGTTGACAGGAGGGGATGGAGATCTAACTGCCAAATGAAATCTGTGAAGTAGCGACCTTACATTTATTTTATCTTATAAACACTTCCTGAACTCTTAGACCTATTCATCAAGAGAGGCTTCTACAGCCGTGTCCGATAATGGGACTAGCGATGCAGCGATCCGCTTGAAACGCCCACTTTGGAAAAACTTTGCCATATTTTAAACACACCGACACTGAGGACGTCCTGCTGCCTACCAGGAAACTGATGATGATGTTATGTAATCCTACAGACTGTCTCCGGTTCTCTGATGGTTAACACTCACTGTGTGGGACTGCAGGTTCTGGCTGGCTTCGATCACTGCCAAGCGGCCGTAGCTGCATTTTCCATATGTGTGTCTACTCATCTGCTGTACTCTATGTATTTTATATACAATTTAAAAATCCGCAATACAGTGAGACAATGAAAAGTGAATGGCGATATGGCAAGGGATTACTGTATAGCGCATCATGTTTGAATGTTTCATGTCAATGTTGATGAGCTTTAACCATTTAATTGCCTTAAGCCTTAAATATTTAATGTTATATTGTGATCACATGAACAACAACAAGGTGAAAGAGTCATAACGTGTTACTAATAATTTATTTTGACTTCAACACTCAAAAATTGATATTGACTAAATAATTGCCATTAAATGCAAATTAACATTACTTAACAGGAAAACTGTATGTCATCACCTTTTTCCAACTCAGCTCTGCCTCCTCTAGACAAGTGAGAAGGGTGGAGGGGAAAAAAAACACTGAAATAATGCAAACTGTTTAAACTTTGACGAGGGAGTGTGCTTGTAAATTGAAGCTGCAAATAGGGATTCAAGACCTTTAATTCTGAAAAATCTATGTGTGGTAGTTATGTTGCAGAGTGTGATTAAAAAAGCATTTGGACTTCCATTGCCCAAACTGCAGTTGTAAAAATAGAGTTTAGTTCTGCCACTGCAGCTGTGGTCCATGCAGATGAGTTACCTGGCAAATGAGTCTCTACTGAGATGCCAATACATTTGAATTAACTTTTTTGTCATTTGTTACCTTTGCCAATTACCATTGTTTTTGTAAAACTGGATGATTGGCCCTTTAAAAACTTGTGCCACATAGTCTTTGTTTGTCACATAGTATAAATTATGCCGTCTATGTGAGTCAAGGGCTATTTAGTGTATCACAAGAAACTGGCAGTCCACTGTTTGTTTTTCATTGACTGACAACCACAGGAGCCTTCCTGTTTACCAGGCCGGGATTGTGAATCACACACAAGCTTGCAGTCACACATGACAACACACACACATCTTGCTCCAACCAAAACAGCCCCAAAAGGCCACCCCACTGCTTTGTTTTGACAAGAGTGCTTGGCCTTGGTCCCCCTAGAGATGTGAGGAGGAAAGAGGGAGTGAGGGAGGCAGGAGAAAAAAACAAAACGGAACAGTAAAGTCGCATGCCTTGTGTCAATCTGGGGCTGCTGTTGCTTTCCAGGAAAGAAACCTGTGTCTTTCGAGATTTCTCAACTGGTGTGTACACATATACCAGTGAAAAACAGGGAAATCAAATCCAGGCGTTTTGCAGACTGTTGTTTTTGTTTTTGCCCCAGCAGCTCGAGGGCTCATACAAACATGCTGTCCATATATGTGATGGATTGGTCAGGTTAAGCCAAGTTGTTCCTTTCACTTCCAGCACCAACTATTTTTTTAAATAGTGAAGCTGAAATTGTGTCATTGTTCAGTCCTAAGTGTTGAAAATGACAGGAATTCACTATGTCCTAGCAGAATGGAAGTCTTGAAACAACACCGAGCTCATGGCACACTACGACTCCTTGCTGGAGCACAAACTAATGAAAGGATTAGCTGCTTTCAATCCAGGGTCACCCACCATGCCTATTAAATGGCAGAGGCAGCAGTGTTATGTTGCTGAGGAACCTCCATGGTATCTTTTTGGGACCACATGATTAACTGACTTTTTAGTCCATGCATGTGTCAGGCTCTAACTCAGTCACTAAAGGCAAATGAGATGCCCTAGTTGTGTCACACGTGGATCTCACATATAGCCACAGCATGCATGGTCATGCTTTATACTCTGGTTGCCTCACCAGAGTGTGACCTACAGTACGTACAGGCATGAATGTTAAAGTGTGAGGCTGTTGGGATGAGTGTCAGTCATTATCTACTGTAAAAAGGTTTCTGTAAATTTTACAGTAACTTAATTTGGCAGCTTGATACCAGCAAGCTCCTATGAAAGTGGTAACTGTATTATTATTATATTTTCACTTACAGTTTTATTACTGAAAGTAGCTGACAGTATTTGCAATATTATTACCATATTTTCCCTTACAGTACTTTTATTTTTACTTTTATATACAGTATTATTGTTGTATTTTACTTTCTTTATTGTCTTTACAATATTAGATTACATTCAGAGTTAAGCTTCATTTACTTGCTTACTTCACCTGTAAAAACAATCCAATTGCACAGCATTACAATTAATTTAAATTTTTCATACAATATTAATTTTAATTTCCCTATTATTACACATTATCAAAATCATCCACATCTTGCATATCTTCAGGTATGTCGTCATAAATATGGCACTGCATGAAGTCAGAAGATTGCTAAAGTTATGGCAAATCATTCCAAGGAAGACATGAATATCTGAGCCATATTTCATCATCATCTAATTAAAAAAATAAAACACAATAATATTAATCTTTATTTTTATTGTACTGTACTGTAAACTGGAGTTTCAAGGTGCTTTGTTAAAAAGAGCGACAGTAAAACTTTAGAAAACAACAACCCAGTAGTTGAATGGTGGATTCTAGGCCTTCACACTGACACACACACGTAAGAAATACCTGGGTCAAAGTGAGTTTTGGTAAGTTTTTCAATATCTGAAAATTTCCCAAAAGTATTTCCATGTCAGTAGCCTACATTATCACCAACTTTGGATTGATGGTACTTGGTGCCCTTTAAGTTGCAGCTGGTGTCACTGATGTGGCCTGATGAGTGCCACTCAACCTAACAGTTTCCTGGAGGCCAAGTTTGTCGAAGTGGCTATGAAATTCTTTAGCTGGCTGCATTTGAAGACCTGGTTTGATAAGACAGTCTGCCTGAAGATGAGCTTGTTGAAGCTAGTGTCTGTCTGCCAGGCTACTGTTCATGTTTTCAAAGTTATGCAGCTTCTTTTAAAATGTGTGCTTGCTTTCGAAGCAAAGTCTGTGACCGAATGAATGGACCATAATGAAGCAGAGTATATACTGTTCAACTCTCAAATATGCTGCCTAGTTAGCAAGTATCTGTGGGGCTTCTCAACTGCAGCTGCAGGCATAACTGAACTATGTTATCCTTTAGTGAATTTTAATGCGATTGCCTATAAGAGGTGAGAGTAACTGCAGAAAACAGCAGTTCTGAGCTGTATTGCCACCCATCTGTGTGAGACGGTCTGCCTGCAATTCACACGGTTGATTGTTGGCACCAGTCCCAGCATTCCTAACGTAGATATGTTCCTGTACAGATGCCTGTACGTAAAGTACTTCCTCTTAGGCTGCTTGATGTAGAGAGATAGACCTGTTGAAACAACACCTTGAAAAAGGTTGTGTCACCAAGCATGGGCTAATCTTGGGTCACATACATGTGAAGTGTTTCAGATTGTTAAAAACAGAATTAGATTTTCTATCGTGAACATCATTGACCTGATTGATCATGGAAAACTCACTATCCGACTCAGATCTCATACAAGAGGATAAATACACTGTCCCACCAAAAGACTGTACATCTGTGTCCTCACAAAGCAGAACAAGCTGTATGAGGTCTCTATGAGGTCTATAGAGGAGTATTATGCAGAGGGATTTCTGACAGGGACATGTAAACAGCAAGTTGCTGCTTTTTTCTCCCCAGGCTAAAGGGAATTTACCACTTCAAATGAATTCCGGCACAAGATAATGGACACTGAGGACAAGCACTGCTGAAAAATGTCATTGTCTTTAAATTCTTGCCATCCCTTTTATCCTACAGCAAATGTGATTCATCTGAGTGAGCATTTGGTTCAGTGTGCTGTGCTTTGACTGAGTCATAGTTGAAAAGTGCTTTGAAGGTCTCGCTGACTGGAACATGCTGCAAAAAGCAGTTCTTTCCTTTTCTTGTTTTTACCTGGATACCCTTGTTTAGGCGCCATATACTTGAAACTTCTCTTGAAATAAATTAAATACTAATTATACAACCCCCCGACATATTCAGTTTTTTAAATTCATGTCTCAGTCATGAAAAGATATCCTCAAAGTTGCTGTCATGCACCACTTGGAATTCTTCTATTAAAGTTTGGGTAATGGTGGCTGGTGCAGCATTTTTGATTGAATCCTCAACTGCAATGATGCCAGATTTATGGCTTTGTAATTATGTTTGCTACATGTTAGTATGTACCGAAGTCATATCCTCGTGACAACAGATCAAGTCAAGATGAAGTTTACTAAGTCTTTTACCCATTTTTGACACTGCTGCTTTGCATTTGAACAAATCACCATGTCTTTATTATTTCATGAAGCAGACCTATAACATATCATAATGACAATGTTTTTGTTGTCTCCAACATAGGGCAGATATCATCAACTTGTATGAAGAGTAAAAACAATTTATTCTTTACAAATGGCCTTTCACGTATACAAAACTAGGAAGTGGTGATCCTAGACTCTGGAGAGCCCAGGACACAGTGACCATGTGGGACTTGTTGTTTGGAGTGGGGATGACTATTTATTTCCATTAGGCCCTAAGCACATTTTTCCCAGTTCCCAGGGTGGGATGGCGATGACTGAGGTGGTAGAGCAGGTTGTCCATCAATCACAAGGTTGGTAGCTTGATTCCTTGCCATGCCCTTGGGCAATATCCTGAACCCCAGGTTGCTCCAGATGCACCTTGCACGGCAGCTCTGTTGACATTGTGTGTAAGTGTGTGAGAATGAGAAACACATTGTCAAGAGCTTTGTAGAACCTAGCGAAGGTAAAAAAAAAAGAGACCTCTAATACTGAAGACCTTTTACATTTATGCGTATTGAATGTCTATACATTCAGAGCACCTATCTGGATCAGGGATCTAAAGAACTAAAAAGGGTAACCTTTTTAGTTGATGTCAAGTTCTATTGACTGCACTGAGTCAAATAAAAACCACTTTGTCTGCCCAACAATAGCCACAAGATTTAGGTTTTCACAACAATCCTCTGTCCAAGCACAGTTGTTGAAGTGTCTGCCGAAAGGATTTAGGGTCATTAGACAGATGCTGATGGTGTTTTCCTCTTACTCGTGTGTTTCTTAAAAGGAATATCTGGGATATGTTTGCATGCCTTGACACAGCTGGGTCATATCAGCTGCTGTAATAAGATCCACCACAACATCTGGGTCAAGTGTGTCTGTGCGTATGTGTGTGCACGTGTTCTACCTCTGTTGTTGTAGAACGATGAACCGTTTTGGATGAAACACAATGAGTTGGCTTTGATAGTCACTGTTTGAGTGAAGTATTAGAGTTGCATCTAAAACTTTGAGAGAGTAAAAATACCCTTCAGTGTATGTTGTATGTAATTATCTATGCCTGACAATGGCAAATCTAATCTCAGTCATAAATGAAGGAGTCTCTGTATGTGTGTTCAACTGTTCTTTACCTTTTTTGACAACTGCTCATCTGATCTACTTAACGCTTGGCCTGTCTATTGCTTGGGACCCAAAGAACAGCACTCCTCCTATTTTGGGTATAAAGTTGTACTGAACATTAACAGCAGTGGCCTCAGTGGGCCCTGGTTGCATGTGTTCTCAAATTGTATTCTGCAAAGCTGTGATCTGAAACATAATGGAATACCAGCTCAGTTTTTTATTTTATTAATCTTAAGTAGTTGAGGTTCTCACCTGGCTGATGTTTATTGTATTGTAATAGTGTCCTGAGGGTGTGTTCTTTCATTCTGGCATCACTGTTAAGAGTGATTACAGGATCAACACTTCACTCTTGTGTCTACACCCTAACAGTGATGCTGGTTAAGTTATTATTGTGTAGCATAGTGCTTGAGCAGAATCGTAGGCGAGCTGCTGTGTTCCAGCTGCAGTGAGTGGGGATGGGTGGATGGCGAAAGAGGTGGGAACTTCATACATGTGCTCAGAACAACCACCTTGTTGAGACATCACCCTGTGTCCATTCAGCCTTTAGTTTCTTTATTTGGCTGCAGGTTCTGGCTCAGTCTTACATTGTTCAGCAGTTTGTACCACTTGTTTACTCTTTAAAGTAGAGTTCATACCTACAGTCTTTATTGTCTGTACAATAACTTCAACTTAAGCCACAGCTAAAAACCTAAATTATACATACGTTACACAAACACATTCTTTATTTACATATAGAAAACAGATACATTTTCATACTGTCTGCACTTTCTTCAATGGCAATGATACAAAATCTTTAAATTGTTACAAAATCAGTGTTAACATTTTCTGGTTGGTCAGAACTACTTGGTTGTATGTGCTTCAATAACTAGACTTCTTCATTAATAATGATTACTGTAACTGTATGTACAAATAAAGAAGTAGAAATTATGACGTTTGAGCGTCAAATGATGCTACAATGCTGTACTATTTACTGTGACATCTATTAATTGAGATCAGTAACAGGTAGTCTCTTTCTTAGTCTTTCCATTGTCTTAATCTTTCTCTGTTCTGTCACTTTTATTGCCTTCTAAGATCCAGATCTTGAAGTATTATTAACTATTGTTTTATCAGACACTGTTTCAGGGTGATCTGTGGCTGCCATTGGGTAGCTTTAGCTGCTGTGAATCAGCTAATGTCCTGATTTGTGGAGATGGTTGTACTTCTTGCTCAGTTTTCACAGGTTTTGTCTGTCAGTCAGAACAGAGTGTTAAAGTTAACCTGACTTCAGAAAGATATTACAGTACTCCAGATAGCTTCAACTGCAGGCTAAAGAGGCACAACTAACCTCTTAGCAATAGCTGTAGACCAGTACCATTAGCAGTTCCAGCATCACCACTTGTTACCACCTACAAGTGAATTATTGGGGTGTTTTCTGTGTAACAGACACACTAGGCGTGCTTGTGTAACACTGTTGTGTTTATTACGACCTCTGTAGTGTCTGCTGCCTCACCTTCTAAACACAGCTCCTCTAATTCACCAAAAAGTTCTGTGATTTGCTGCTACTCCAGTTTTATATGGTTTATATTGTATTTTTTTCCTTCTGATGCACAGCCCGTTCTAGTTTCTTAAAAAAAGTTTGGAGAAAGAAAAAGAAAAATGTTTGGGAGACAGATGAGGTCTTTGTAAACCTCCCTGGAGACTGATCATCAGGGGGCTTATGTCTTTTTTCTGCATATCTCTGATGTATTTTTCCCTTCCCAGGCACTTCAGCAGACAGAGACAGACAAGACCAAAGAGACACCATGTCTACCAGTGATATCAGTCAACCCTGCAAGCAGGAGAGGAAGGGCAGTTTCTTCAAGGTGCGTGTCACTCAAGTAATTAGGATCACTTCTCTGTTATTTTTACAAACAGAACTGTCACTGTTCTACAGTGCTGCAGTCAGTGTAGTTGATATGAAGCTTCAAGGCATGGCTGCAGACACTTCTGGCTCCAGGGAGGGAGATGTGGGTGGGGGGCAGCAAAATTACCAGTTACAGGCTAAATCATGGAGAAGATTAAAGGGGACAGGGAGAGAGGTGGAGCTGGCCTGGGAATAGCTCTGTGGTTTGATTTCCTGTCAAGCTCAGGTTCTCCTGCATTTCTCAACGTTTGTTTTTGAGGAAGGAGTAGTATAAAGCATCAGATTGATCAGACAATGACAAACTGGGCACTTGTCAAATTTTCCCACGTTACCAACTTAAGAAATTAAGAAATTGAGTACAATGCTTGATGATCATATTCAGCAACTGACGTCATTATTGTGTACATCATGAAGTGTGTGTATGTGTGTGTGTGTGTGTGTGTGTGTGTGTGTGCGTTTGTTCCTTGTTTTTATTACTGTTTATTTGATCTTGGCCTGTGTTTTACTGAATACCCAAGGAACTCAAGCAGTGTCAATATAAAGAGAAAAATTAGATAACAGTTTGTGACCATGGTAAGGCTGAGCCAACTCATTGACGGTACAGACATGCTCTGAATGTGCACAGCACTAGTTTTAATTAAATATAAATATGCGGCAAAACGCATTTATGACCATTACAAAAATACAAACCAACTTACTAGGAAAAACCACTGGTTATATTGGGAGACATGTTATATTTTAAAAATTATAATATGATATAAAATAACCTTAGCTTCGAGCCCTGCAGTGTATATATGGCATTTCTTTACACACTATAACAGAGGTCAGTAGGTCAGACAGACGTTCTAACTCAGTTTTGACCTCGGTTGTATTGCTGTGTTTTGCCTTTGCAGGGCAGTAAAGAAGAGAGACATTTCCTTGGCTTAAAGCTGATACCATAGACAAGACTTGAAATAGCTGTCCGATTGTTGTTGCTAGTATAAAACATGTCATAGATGTATCATTGCTATACAATGTTTTATCTATAGCACAAAGTAGGGCGGTAAAATAATTGACATCAGCTATACATCTTGACACAGTTTAAAAAGTCAATGCAATTTGGCTTTTTCCAGTGTTCGTTCTGCCTTCTTTGGCATGTGGCCAGTCTCAGTGCCAAGCACACATTCTTTCCTCATTGTGTGTAAAGGATGGCTTTGTTAGTTCAGGGTGGTTACTGCTGGTAGTGGCTGTATAGAATTTTCAGCAGGACCACTAAATGCCATTTTGTGCCAGCAGTCTAATTGACAGATGAATAATAGTTTTTCAGCAACTGCGTTTGTATTACTATACTCACAATATGTGCTTCTTTTTATTTTTAGTGGAGTTCCTATAAAATCAAGCAATTCCAGTCCTTGAAATCTAATACATCTCTGAGGTGGATTAACTGCAGAGTAAAACATCAAGCCATTTTTCCAGTCCTTAATGCAGGTTGGTGTCAGTGGCTCTATTCAGAAAGTGACCCTGCCACTGTAAGTGTTTGAGGTTGTGAACCTCAAATGAGCCTTTTAAAAAGCTGAATGGGTCAAAATTTGTGATTTCCGCTGAAACCGCTTAGCTACTTGTTTCCTCATCCCATGAAAACTGTGAATGTAAGGTTGCCCAACAGAAACACTGCCCATCTAGACAGATAAATGGGAAATGAAACAGATGACATCAGTGTCATGCTGAAAAGGCTCAAAAGTCAACAATCAGGAACATATCTGCATATTAAGTAGTGTTCCTATAAAAACAGTTGTCTGAGATGAACTGTGTAAACAAAAAAATGTATAATTATTTAACTTTTCTTCTTTTTTTTTTCTAAAAAAATACAAGTAAGAGAAGTTAGATAATTAACATTTCTGAAATGGCACTTTTGTCGTTCGTTGTGTTGGATCAGACCAGGGTGTCATACTGGATGATAATGTTAGCTGGTTTCCCTGGCTTTGTGTTTGTCTGGTCACACAACACCTGTTCTTTAATTGCTGTAAGGCATTGTTGAGGAGTTGTTAGATGACCTAAACGTTGACTCAGAGTCATATCTGTAGTCTTGTGAGTAGTTTTTAGAATGGCTTACTTAGAACCATTGGAGAAGTTCAGAGTAGTAAATGTGGCAATGCTCTGAGAGCGAACGCAGGGTGAAGACATGGCCAGCAGCAGATTTTCATAGTGTGCAAAAAATGTGTAGTTTGAAATGGAGAGCTATGCTGGTAAGTGCTGCTGGATTTTTTTCAAAGTGACCAAGAAAATATATTATATTTCACCTGCAGATTAAAATCTTGTACTACTACTAGTACTGTTAAATTAAAGCCAAATGATTTCACACAATGCCGAATAAGCTCATCAGAGCTAAGTTAATTAACCAGCAGTGATTGGTTTGTCAGACTTGCCAGACCTGAAGAGGGGGGCAGCTGTAGTGACGGTGATGCAGTAAGGTACAGCAACTCGGAGCATGGTGCAATTACATTATGCAGTACAAGAATCCACCCAAAAAAAAGTGCTTCCCAGCTCATATGTTTTTTATATAAAAGAGGATGGATATGTCAAGTAAAAACAACTAAGTATATCAAACTGATGAGTTATTTTCTGCCTGATAGAGAGAGTTGCATAGTCCAGGTCTGTGTTATCAGCTGAACAGTTTACTTGACAAAATTAACAGCCAATACTCTGAATATTGTGCTGCAGTTTCAGGAGTGGTGAATTAGTGAGGCAGTACACACTGAGATTACAGCATCCTCATGCTACTCTTCCCTGTGGTTGTTAACCCTTGACCTACCGAGGCTAAAAATGGCCATTTGTACATATTTTGTTATTACGGTATTGAGAAGTCGTGTAGCGGTCTCGCTATACTTCCGGTGTTTTGCTATGCATGCCTGCATCAAATAGTTGTGACTACTGTGGTTAACCATATATGTACGCATTCTCACACTTCTCAGCTTTCCAACACTGTTTTTTCTAATTTTTTAATTATTTTAATTATATAATTTTTAAATTAATTTTTCTAATTAGACAAACTTTGACAGAGTTACGGTAATAAAACTCCAGATATAGAAAGCATAGCGCTGGTGCAATGGCCCCTTTTGGTAAAGGTTCATACTGTCTTCAATTCACGAAGTAATTTTTAAAGTTCTTTTAAAAGACAGGTAAGGGTGAGAAGTAAAGTTACCTCGACATGTTTCGACCACTACCGGTGGTCTTCCTCAGGAGGCACGTCACAGGATGGGAAGTGACGTGTCATATAGGCTGCTGGCTCTTTCTTTGATGTTTTCCAGACAGTAGGGGGAAATTACGCCCCCTACTGTCTGAGGCCTTCTCCAGGACTGCGTCCCACGTGTGTGACAAAGTATACGCCCCCTCGTCACGGTTCATACTCCTTGGACCTCGCTTGCGGATCTCGATGGCCTCTCTGATCCAGCGTTGGTACTTATTACTTTCAGCACGGATACTCAAAACCGCACACTTACCACACAGTAACATCACGAAAGAGGAGAGGAAAGCCATAACCACGTTAGCACGACAAGAGGACATCATCATATTACCAGCAGATAAGGGATGCACCACAGTAGTTATGGATAGGGACAGTTACACAGACAAAATGACAGATCTATTACAGGACCACAACACATACCACACACTCAAAAAAGACCCGACAGAACAACTCAAACGGACACTCAAAACATTACTCAAACCCCTGCTAGCTCAAGACAAAATCACTCAAGAACAATATAGCCACCTGGTCCCCACAGCCACCATCACACCCCGAATATATGGCACCCCCGAAATACACAAACCCGGTTCACCACTCCGCCCCATTGTAGACAGCATCGGATCAGTCACATACAACCTCTCCAAATCACTCATTGAAATAATAAAACCACTCCTTGGACTCACACAACAGCACTGCAAAAACTCAAAACAATTGGCACAGGACTTGGAACAACTCACCATTGCACCAGATGAAATACTCATATCACACGACGTTGTATCACTATTCACAAAAACCCCAGTTGAAGCCACCCTCCACATAGTACACAACAGACTCAATAACGACAGAACACTCCGGAAAAGAACAAAACTCACAGTCGACGACATCATGTCTCTCCTCAGGTTCGTTGCCACATCCACTTATTTTCAATATCAGAACACCATCTACAAACAGTCACATGGATTTGCAATGGGGGACCCACTTTCACCAATAATGAGCGGATTTTTTATGGAACATTTGGAACAAACAGCAATTAACACAGCACCATCAGACTGCAATATCACATTTTGGAAAAGATACGTTGACGATATTCTGGAAAAAATCAAAACTGGCCACACCCAACAGCTCACAGATCACCTTAACACCATGGACTCTACAGGAAACATCAAATTCACATACGAAGAGGAAACAAACAATGAAATAGCTTTTTTGGACTTGAAAATACACCACAACAACGACGGCAGCATAAAACTCAAAATACACAGGAAACCCACCCACACAGATCAATACTTACTCTGGACTTCGGAACACCCCACAGAACACAAACTTTCAGTCGTCAGAACACTGTACAACCGGACCACACTCATCACAGACGCACAGGACGGACAAGAGGAGGAGGCACACATACACAAAACACTCACACACTGTCAGTATCCAAAATGGGCAATAGAAAAAGGCAAAAAACAGGCACTCAGTAAAGAAAAGCATACACGTAAGAAGAAGGACACACACAATACCCCAGCCACAGTCACACTGCCATATATTCGGGGAGTCACTGAACGCATTCAAAGAGCCATGAAAAAACACAACATCAATACACCGGTCAAACCACACACAAAACTCCGACAGCTACTAGTCAGACCAAAGGACAAGATAAAACCAGAACACAAATGCAACGTAATATATGAAATTCCATGCTTATCATGCAACAATACATACATCGGGGAGACAGGGAGATCATTCGGAACACGGAAAAACGAACATCAGAAGGAGTGCGAGAAGGAGACAGCCAACAGACAAACAAGAGCAATAAAAGAACTAGCACTACAGGAAAATCTGAAATCTGCCATATCCGACCACTGCAAAAGACAAAACCACATCATGGACTGGAATAATGCCAGGGTCATCCGTGCTGAAAGTAGTAAGTACCAACGCTGGATCAGAGAGGCCATCGAGATCCGCAAGCGAGGTCCAAGGAGTATGAACCGTGATGAGGGGGCGTATACTTTGTCACACACGTGGGACGCAGTCCTGGAGAAGGCCTCAGACAGTAGGGGGCGTAATTTCCCCCTACTGTCTGGAAAACATCAAAGAAAGAGCCAGCAGCCTATATGACACGTCACTTCCCATCCTGTGACGTGCCTCCTGAGGAAGACCACCGGTAGTGGTCGAAACATGTCGAGGTAACTTTACTTCTCACCCTTACCTGTCTTTTAAAAGAACTTTAAAAATTACTTGGTGCAATGGCCGTCGGTAAAGCTTTTCCCTGCAGTAAACATGCTGGTAAAAAGCTTTGTTTTTGTGTACTCCCAGGTTAAAGATCTGATGAAATTTGCTTGGATCATTTGAAGCATTTGAAATGGAAAATTTTAGCTCTTTTATTATTTAAATCCAGAATTTATGTGCATTATCTAATTAATCCAGTTTTGAGGATTTCATTTCAAGTTCATGTAGGCCAAATAAACTTGTATTGGAGTTTGGGCTGGATGATTATCATGAAATATCAGTGCCTATTAATCAAGGAGCACAGGAAATATTTTTACTGTCAAGACGATGAAAAAAACAAACAAATAAATGCACACACACAGGTAAAAGAAAATAAGGCAAAAGAAATCATCTTACCTTAATACAGTTTAAGTAAAGAAAGCAAGTAAAACTCAAGGGCAAACAAAGGGCGACTGGGACGAACCTGAACCTGAACACTGAGGGTAAAGTTCAGAATGGCTGTACTGGCCTCTGCTCGCCCGCAATGTCAAATCTGTCGGCTCTTAAAGCAGATCGCTGGGAGTGCTCAGGTGGAGGCAGTGGGGGGATACAATGTAGTGGGTATTTTTAAACTGCAAAGCCCATGTTGCATGGGCAACCGCTGGTCCCTGCTGACTGCAGCCTCCACCAGGGGAGATGTCCAACTGCAGACTGGGGCAATAAGAGGCCCAGGTGGCAGCAGCCTAACATGCTTTGGAAGAACTGCAGGGAAGAGAGACACAGGGTGAAGAAGGATCTGTTTTCAGGAGATATGATTGACTGTTTATAGACTTTTGAGATGTGCTTTCATTGTTATATGCATCTGATGAATTTCAGTGAAACTACTAAACGTTCTATCAAACTGTTTTCTTATTGTTGATGAAATATCTAGTACATATCCAGTACATATCACTGTTGTTTTATCACCTAGACCTAATTGCAGTTACATTTTGTGAAACGGATTTCACTCTAAGCAGTTTTCCTGAACTTTTAAACACTGATCAGTGAAGGCTAACCTCTGTGGCACCTGTGATTTCTGTCAGCAGTCATCCCAGTCAGGCTGTTTTGTACATGACGGTTTACTCACAGACTGCTTTTATGAATTGTTTCCTCTGTAGTAATTTTGGTTAGTCAATGGGAAGTGGTGTCAGTGGGAAGTGGTTAGGCTGGGAGTAGTTTATCTCACATGCACACACATGTTTGTACTTCTCTGTCCAAGAATTCACATTGACAAAATGCATTTCCTTAGCAATATAATGCTTAACCCCACTCTTATCCTAACTGCACTGTAGATCTGATTCCACCATAATCCCAAAACCAAGTCTGAATCCTCAAACAACCTTACAAAGGTTAAAATTTTCAACATTTCCTTACTAGACCATGCTCCAATGGATTTATGGCAAAAATAGTTCATACCACATGAAAGAGAATATAAACACCTTCCACAGATAAACATATTTTTCTGTTAAAACTGACGTCCGCTCTGTTATATTCCTTAAAATCAATACGTCATTGTGTTTGTGTCTTTCTAGCTGATCGACTCGTTTGCCTGGGAACTTGGCACTCTGAAGAAGGAGATGGGGAAAAAGATTGAGTCTGCAGAAGAAGACCAAAAGACAGATACACTTCTGGGGTGAGCTCATACTGTGTCCGTATATACGACTGTTCCTGGTTGTGATTGTGTGTTTGCTTTCATATACGTGTGCATACTTTTCTGTTTTCCTTCCAGTATTGCAGTTTGATCTTGTGTGTGTCTTGTGTGATCTTTAATCTTGTGCAGTTCATTGTAGCTACCAGCAGATAGCACTGTTGACAGACCTTAAATACTGTGTTTGTGTGAAAAGCTGGTTTAGGTGTGATGAGCAGATTACGACACAAAGCTGTCATCAAGCCATGTCAGGAATCAGAAGATAGCATGACATCAGACAAGCTGCCAGTAAACTGTTGTTTCCCGCTAGTCTTTGAACCTGGATAATAACATCTTAAACTTGTAGAAGAACTTGATCTTCATGCAATCTGACCCTGAAAGATTAACAATAGCAGTCATGATGTTGATTTGCATAACTTCAAGTTGAATGCCTTGGGGTGTTCAGGGTGAATGTCAGGTGATTAATTCCTCTTCTAAGACACAGTTAATGTAGAATTTAGAAAGTACCTAGTAGGTGTTGAGGAAGTGTGAAAAATATTCGTGGGCAGTGTGACGTAGACTGGTATGAATTCCAGTTCATTAATCTATTTTGGATCTATGAATGCTAAACTCACTGAATTAGGCAAGGCTCATTTAAATTTTTTTTTTTGCATTCTTGTTTGCATCTTGAATCATTATCACATTAGTGCTGCCTACACATTTTAAAGCTAGTGTAACCTTTGTGTATGGGCAAGTCAGTATATGTTGAAGGGGTGGAAGAACTGTAGCTCTTGTTAGTAGTAGGTTATCAGCAATAGAAAGTAACTAAGTCCACCTATGAGGGTACTTCAGAAAGTTCTCAGCCTCACCAGAAAATGTCACAAGAGAAGAATTATTCTTGCATTGTTCTTCACCTTCCATCAATGTTCAAGCTTCGCTGTCTCTTCACAGAAGTTGGTCAAGACAGTTTCTGTAGAATTCAGAAAGTACCTAGTAGGTGTTGAGGAAGTGTGAAAAAGTTTGCTAGCAGCATGAGGTAGACTGACATGAATTCCTGTTTGTTAATCTATTTCAGAATTATGAATGTTAAACTCACTAAATTAGCCTCCAGATACTCTTCAACAGCATGGACAACTTTGTCAATACTATGAAAATGGCGACCACATAAGTGGGATTGAGTTTGGCAAACAGAAGTCAGATGGTGAGTAAGGTTTAGGGGTCAACAGTTCAAAGCCACGTTAGTCTGCTTCTGCCCCCATGCTGTGTGAACAGGTACATTGTCCTGGAGCAGCAGCATGCCAACGTAAAGCTTTCCTCTGCTTACAAAGATATGACAACTAACATTTGAGTTTTTGTGGACAGTGACTGTTGTCCCATGAACCTTAGTCACCCAAACTTGGCACTGTCTGACCTTGATTTTTTGGTTTGTTTGTTTTATTGGAGACCGAGGACTTTTTGAAGTACCCTTGTACACAACAGATGTAACCCCACACAGCCGTCTAGTAAAGTATAAGAAACACCTATGTCTCGTCTACAGTGTGTACAAATTAAAACTACTCAAAAGTATATTTGCTAGATATCTGTGAAATGCTGATACGCGTAAAAAAAAAAGTCTTTTGGTATGTTTAATCTTTGTATGTTCCAGTAATTGTAAAGTCTTTCACAAGCCTAAAATTATTAAAACACTTTTTACCACCTTTTCACCTTCTACAGAAAATTGCTCTCATTCTGCCTTAAATTTTTTTTTTGATTAGCAGGGATATTACCATCACATCAGAGTTACTTGGAAACCCTAGGAGCATATAGAGAGCATGTTTGTTTACAGCATTCAGCAGTAAAATTATGAAACACATAATTCTCACTCTGCCTTTTCACTTTCAGGCTGGGTGAAGAAGTGGGAGGTCTCTTCCTACAGGCCTCACCTTGTGCTGGGATCGGTGCAGGACTGGCTGGAGCGAGAGACTCTGGCTACGACTCCCTCCATCGGCGGCTCAGTGTTCTGGACAGACTGGTCCATACACATGCTGTGTGGCTACAGCTGGGCCTCAGCCACCAGGATGCCACATGTATCCTCCAGAGCCAACCTGCTGGAGTAAGAGCACAGCACCCACTTCCTGTGTCCAAACAATAAATGTATTACAACAGTTTATTACAACCATAAACTACGTCTTCAAAAGTCAGTGTTCCAAATTTATATCCCCAACACAATCTCAACAAATGTTTTACCGTACGAGACTACAAGCGATACATGTTCATGAGTAGCTGAGAACAGATTCATATATTGTTGGTTGTCATTTTTAGAAATCTGTTTTCATAGTCTATGATGGCTTTTACCTTAAGAAGAGTAATTCATTGATTAAGTACAGAGGGCCTGTAATGCCTAACTGATAAAAACACAACATTTAAACACATCTTCCTGGTAAATAAAGGCCTGTGCCCTGTGGTCATCACTGCCGAATCAAGCAAATATACCACTGCAGCTAGTGCCTGCTTCTTGGTGATCTAATACATCTGATAAGTTGTCTGTTTTACTGATAATAAATATACAGTAAGTCACAACAGATACATATTTACAATTGTTAACAAACATACACTTGTAAAGAGATGCATGTGTTTTAGTGATTTAATGGGTTTAAATGATTCCATTATAGAAAATCAAGGGTTATAGGAGTCATTGGACACTCATTGGAGACCATCATGATTTACATGGTCCTTACAAGTGTATGTAAACGTTTGTTCATGACTGTGCATATGTACTGTGAAGATGCTGAAGTTCTTTGTTGTATTACTAATTATTTATGAACAACAGTTGAGTCTGTAGAGCTCTACAAAAATGGTGCTGCTCTTCTGCAAACACTAAAGTAAATGTTTTGATGAGATGTTTCCTCCCCCTGGCTTGCAGACATTCGTGGTGAGGAAGTCAACCAGCCTGCAGAAAAAGGTCATATCTATACGTATGGACAAAGACTCCACAGTTTCTGTCAAGGATTTCCCTGTCAAGGAGAGCCAGTACAGTAAGTGTCCTGGAACTACTCCTTCATGTGTTTCTGCGCTTATCTTTTTTTACCCTTTGAAACGTGATGTTAAAATGTAATGCTACTGGATCGATACAAATGCCTGGGTTAGCCCTCCTCACAGTGGACTTGAGTCATAATGGTTAATATGAATTAATAAGCAGACTTCATACATACATACATACATACATACATACATACATGCATACATGCATACATGCATACATGCATACATGCATGATGGAGTTGACGTGTTCACTGCAGTCCAGCTGCTGGAACCAGCTGCTTAGCTGGAACACATTCATGTACCAGGTGCTGTCTCACAAACTTTATCTGTCTGGAAAAGTTTTAGTACTTACTGCCACTGCAAAATGTATTTATAGTCAGAACAGGGGGATGTCACAGATTACCTTTGTTTTAATGCTGTTGAAAGCTTTTGTATTCAGACTCCTGTTGCTCCTGAATGTTTGGTGAAGTGTTGGGTGGTGTCTTCGTCTTATGGTCTACCAGTATTCTAGGGCTAGGTTTTTAGTTTTTAAATTTTTTAAAGATTTCTTCAGCCAAGTTGTACATGACAGGAACACTTTTCCTCCTCAAGCTTCAATCATACTTGAGTGCAAATACTCACACAGACAGCTGCAGACATGAATGCGTAGCTGTTACTATGATGGAACTTCGTCGTCCACGAGAGTCTGCTTGTACAGTAAGTAAGTCATATGTATTCCAAGTATGTGCACTATTGTCTTTGTAGCACAGTTGTACACAGACATGAATTCTGGGCTGCACATCTGTAGAAGGGTCCTTGCACACTCTTGCAGACTTGGGAAGATAACAAAATTTATACCCCATGTACCTTTGCGGACCCTTGTGTACTTGCGAATGTGTGTGTTTACTAGGGTACATGTGACACAAATTACATCATCTCACTAAGACCATAACGATCTATACAGACTCAGATGTCTGTCTGCAGTTCAAATTTGAGACTGCGGGAACTGTAAGCACTGCAAATTCATGTGCACATGTGCCAGGAAAAACAAATGGTGTTCAAAACAAGTGGTTGTTATCAGGAGAGACTATACAAGCATTTAATAGTCAGGAAATAATCAGTTTGTATCAGCAGTAACCTCGAACCGCCCTAAGAGCAGGCTGTAAATAAGAACGATATTTTTAAAACAGAACCCTGGAATCAAAACTCCAGACCGCACAAGTTCAGGTAGAAGTTATAAAAGCATTGTTACTGCTGTGAGGCAGTCGTCAAGGTTTGCGGAGCAGATTCCAGTAATGCTTGAAGGTCTCTTTCATGGTGTGTTAAGAGGCTTCAGTATGCTGTGAATCTTCTGCTACACGTTGCCCAGAATTCTTCTTTTTTTAAGCCGCTTCTTCCTTTGAACTGTAAATGAGTGTGTCACTAATTCCGCAGTCTTTTCCTCTTTGTTCTGTTCTATTTTCAGGTACATATAATTGGGGATTTTCCTAACACTTTCACCTTACACCTCTGCTCTCATTACTATGAATGCCTACTGTCTTCTTCTTGTACCTGTGTGCTAACTTTTTTTCTGTCAGGACCAGACTGGAATTTCCAAATGCTTACCTAGAGAGAGAATGTGCTGTGTGTGAGTCACCGCTCACTGCAGACTCTTGTGCTTTTACCCTTTTTGCTGACTGCCAGTAAAAAGTGTAGACTGAAGAGCCAATGACGTCCGCCTTTTCACCTGTGAACAAGGAACAAAAGCCACACATACAGAGATCAGTTCACAGTAAATGCAAAACCCGACTGCTGTTGTTTAGTTAAGAACAATCTATTTAATACAGGTAGATTTCTGGGAGGCCCTGAGTTACTTGTCATTTTAAACCTTAAGGTTTCAGAAGTGTACATGTACACACATAAATTCACATGGGAGGTCAGCTGGAGGATCCTTAGTTTGATTTGCAGGTGAAGCAGTAATATGAGGAAAATATAAACTTTATGATTTTTTTCATTTGTTTCAAGTAATGCATAGAATTTTATTGTGGATGAGAATTGAGTTAACCTGATCTGAACTGTGGGTTACAGTCGCAAACAAAAGTTTGCATTCACTTGTCAAGACCATGTATATGATGGCAGACTTGAGTTTCCAGTCCTCCTATAACCCTGAATTTTCAATACTAGAATCATTTAAACCAGGAGTTTTTGTTGTAAAGAACAACCATGCATTTTGTTTTTTTCATAGATTTGCTTTTCATAGGTCTTCTGGAAATAAATCCGAATCTGCTGGGTCTAAAATATGCAAACAGCAACTTGAATGATCATTTTGGTGATGTAGAAAGCTGTCCTAATCACATTTTCCCAGTGGCTTGGCCTCTTACCTTCTTGTGAGTGATTAGAACTGGTTACTCCTCTGAGCCAGTTTAAATAGATAAATAGATTAAAGACCTGAAAATGCAAATCACTGACTCAAAGAAGTCAGGAAAGTCTCTGGAAACCAAAGATATGACGACTAACATTTGAGTTTTTCTGGGCAGTAATATAAGGATTTGTAGTATACAGTTATGCACCATAATGGGAGTTGTGCCCCTTGTTTCTGGGTAAAGCCAAGAACTTCTTTAAGAGCCCTCATATAAGCCTGTTCATTTCATGCAGCTTTGTACTTCCCTTCCACTGCCTGTGAGTTGCAACAAAAACAACCTGCCACACTGCAAATTTCAAGTTTTGCCCAGGATTTGAAGGATTGCGGCCCTGCAAGATTATTTTGGTGAATTATCCTGACAATCCTCTTCTCCCTGCATGTAATTGTTCCAACGAAACAATTCCACCTGTAGCTATAAAGAAATGCAAACAAGCTGGTGTTTTACACCCTATGCCCTTTGGTCTACAGAATGTGCTAGCAAAGCGAGACGTGTCAATGTAAAAGGAACATGTGTCTGAATAGTGTCACTTTAACAGATTGATCAAGCAGCAATATTATGTACCCCATATGTGAAATAGGCTTTAGAAACATGTCCTTGTACCATTCAGTATAACTTAAAATAAATGCACAGCACTGTAGCTGTTCCTCAGGTATCTCTCCTCTTCTTGCCTGGTTGGTAAATGTGTTATTTTCTCAAAGCGTTAAATGAATTTAATATAACTAGGGACGGCATGTAAATTCAAAACATACAGTACAACAACTAACACTCAACTCATGAAAATGATACTTTTCATCTATAAAAGTCAATATTTGATGAAGACAAAGTTTGGTTATTGGAGCTCAAGGGAGATTTACCATACTGAGGAGGAGAGTTGTAAGTCGTGGGCAGGCTGCTATGTGCCATGTGTTTGTATTTGACCCACTTTTCTTATTTCAAGAATGTAGACATACATTGTTGTTTTTTTCTCTCTGCATCTCAGTTCTCACTAATTAACCCTGTGTTTACCATACCCACGTTGGCCACCTTTACTTAAGTGCTAGAAGCTTCAACTGTTTGTCAAGTTGTAAGCAAATAAGTTTTTGTCCAGTTTATTGGCAGCAGCATGTGTACAGAGGTCCTCCTAGGTTTCCAGCAGTATTCTATTAAAAATTCAAAAAGCAATTATATATATAAAAAAGTTTGCATGAGGTAAATGGTTGCTGCCACAGTCTTTCCCATTTCTGTTTGTTCCTGTTATTTATGTGATTATTACAGTACCAGTGCATTTTATTTTTTATCCTTGGGGGAAATTCCGTTTAATTAAGGGATTTGGAAGATGAACTAAACCACTACTTTGCAAGCATTGGTTTCAACTTGACTCTGGCATTTGTGCATGTTTCCCAGCTATGCTGTATGTACTCAATTCCAGTGAAATAACTTCAAATATGAGAAATGTAGAGTGAGTTCTTTGAACCAGATTAAAGTAGTGGCCAGACTGGGCAGTGTTTCTAATGTTTTCCCTCCTGATGGTTTTACGTAGTGTATTGATCATGTTGTTTTATGTTCCATCAGCTTTCTCCTTGGAGGGATCAGGCCTGAGTTTCGCAGACCTTTTCCGCCTGATGGCTTTCTGCTGCATCAGCAGGTGAGTTCAACAGACAGAATTACTCAAGATTACAGGAAAACCTGCAAAATATTGAACACTGATTCATTGCTTACCAGTTTTATTATAGTATTTTAGTTTTCTAACCACTTTACACAGTGTTGTGACTTTGTGTGTCTATGCTTTCTCCTAAATTTGTCAAGTTGAATGTGCATGACATATATTTTTTCACAGTAGCAGCTTCTGTTAATCAGACTGAATTGTTGCTTGGTTCTGACAGCATTTAAGTCCCAAAAATGTTTGTTTCATATCCAAAATGGGGTACTAGGTACCATAAAGGAAAGCATATTAAGTGTAATGTGTCATGTTGCTGCAATCTTGTTTTATAGAAGCTTTTTTTGGACAATGTACGCTACTGGAACAGAGTGAAACACAACATGAAAATGTCACAAGTCATAACAAAGGCAATGAAGGAAGTGTGAAGGACTGGAAAAACATTCTACAAAATATTCCATCTTCAACCGCATCTAACAAGGAAGCACAGCTGCATTTTTAGATGGATGCACAGTTAAAATAGAAGTACATGACCGCTGCATAACTATTCCATTGCCACTTGTACCACAACACAGTTTTTTTTTTGCAATCAGTTTCTGTCTCATCTTTAACCCTTTGTTACCATCTCTGATTTCAGCAGTGTAAATAAAGCTACTGAGGTTCCTTCAGCACCGTGCACTCTTTTATCAGCAGTGTCAAATGACAGAACTTTATCACCTTCCAGCTTACTGTTACTGAGATAATCACAGTTAACCTCAGCTGTAGAAAAGTACTGATCATTCACAGATTTTTATTCTGTGCCGTAGTAATGTCATTTAGCACATTACAACCTAACAAATGTGATGAGTCCGTTTTCTTCCCATAAGTCTTGTATCGTTTGTTATTTTAACATCTAGCTGTCTTCCTCTGCACCCTCTTTGCTGTTGCATGACTGTGTTTATTGCTGTGTGCCATCTGTAGACCAGTGGAAAAGTGATTGCATCACTCAAGTGTGCGTGCACGAGACAAGCAAAACAGGGAACTACACATACGAAACTGCTTAGTATCCATTTTATATCTATTCAAATTTATATGTACACACTTTTCATGTCACTTGGTGTATCTGTAATAGTCTTGTTCACAGCAGTCCAACAACTACTGTCATTTAATGCATTTAAATTGTTCCTGTTTCTTGAGGAGATAAATACTACTCTAAAATCTGTAGATCTAGTTTTTAGTTTTGATCACTCAGGTTTTCCTTGACTGAAACCTTTGGAAACTGTGTTGAAACCTTTGGAAGGTCTTGTAAAAGACCCAGAGGAGGAGAGCAGCAGGCACACATTACTTCAACTGTGTGGTTGAGTCCACAATTCAGCCAGCCACACACGCCCTGGCCAAGACTGTTCCAACACAGTGACTCACGCTTTTAGGAATACGCTTTCAATCCCGCCCTCTTTCACTTGCTCTTCCTTCTCTTTGTCATTCTCCCTTTCACTCCTCCGTGTCTCTTCTCCTTAGGGATGTGTTGCCCTTCACTCTGAAGCTCCCAGAGGCCATCGCTTCAGCCAGGACTTTTGCTGATCTTGAGGAGGTTGCTAAACTAGGAGCAGGTTTGTTCTCCAGTTTATGTACTGTATATGTATGGGAGACAAGCATGCATTAGGGAATCTGAACTCATGTAGTGAGTGATTCCTTTATTCCAGACAAAAATTCTGCACAATTGGCTGATTACATTTACAGTTTACACGTGTACAAATGAACTGTCCCATGTGAGAACATAGTAAGCGTGTTGTCGCCTTTGCAGCAGGTGTGTTAGTGTAGATAATTAGCTGTTCCCACACTAAATAGTGTAGCAGCTCTTGAAGAATCTTTGGAGAGGAATCTCAACCAAGAAGATACTCTTATTTAATCTCTGAAAATCTAGGGACATATAGTTGGTCGTGTATGCAGAGGTGTGGTGTTACTGAATATTGCTGTATGTTGGGTTTATTGTAAATCTTTTGTATCAATTATTCTGTCAGATGGAAGCAATTACTGATAACATTGCATCAGATTAATGACACCCAAAAATGTGTGTATTTCCTTTAGCCTCCTGCAGTCTCTGAAAAGTAGAGTGTTTTCCTGCATCCCACATCTGTTGTGTATAAAAACTGAGGCAACTTTTCTCCCCCTGACACTCATAAAACCCATCTTGACCACATTCCCTAGTGCTGAAAGGGTTAACTGGCATGCCGACACTAAATGACTCACCCCCAGGGAGAAATGGCTCTTGCAGGCCCAGATCAGTGTAGCTCGACTGGGCATAGATTCAGGCAAGAGGCAAGAGCTGGGCACCTTTGGAGGACGTACAGCACCTCTTTCTAGAAAGTTGGACAATTTTGCCATTTGACAAATCTCAAGATGATGTTTTTAATCGTTAGATAAACATTTTCTATAGATATTTTGAGTTACATCTGCTTCATCTCACATAAGCCATGTGCTTGTTGTTTTTTGCTAAATTTAGCTGAGGAAAAATAGGGATTTAAAACTGTGTAGGTGTTGGTGGGTATATCTTCCCCTTTCATAACCCACTCAAAGTGACATTTGTGTCCATTCAGGCTCTGCGACTGTTACTCAGCTCTGAGCCATCTTGTGTACTCAGGGCAGACTTCCACCTGAAAGCTTCTTTAAGAGCTCAGTGTGACACACAATGATTCGATGACGTTGTCCCTTTAATGTGGTGTCAAATTATCCCCAGACATACACCCCCTCCACGAGGGACAGTGAATGAATGGTTTAGAGTACAGTAATGACGTACATGTACATACAGACAATATTGTGTGTGTGAATGGGTGTTGTCTTCTTTGCTGATAGGCAAATGGCTGGTAAATTGGGGTTAAGAGTACAGTTGACTCTGATGTCTTTACAGTATTGTGTTGCTGCTGTTAAAATGACAGCATTCTGTTATTCAGATTTACAGTTGTGAACAGAACTTTACATACATTTGTAAAGACACACCTGCTGCCTGTGAATGTCTATCTGCTAATGTGACTACATGAAGTTCAGACTTCTGCTGTGTTTAAATGATTTGGAAATTTCTAGGTCTGACTAGCAAGATTGCCATCGCGGCTTTAATGGGTGAATTGAGCAGGGTGTCTTTTAGACATGAAGGCAACATGCTTAGTTGCTGTCATAGTAATTGAATGGACTGCAGTATAAAGTATGAAAAGCCTTGGAGCTGGCTACCAAACTCAAATTAAACTGAAGTGCTCAGTATTAACCTTGAGATGAGATGAAACTGTAGAAGTGACTGGTCCACATTAAATACGATTTCTTTGTCATTATTTATGACTTAGCTTATGGTATTAGGTCACATTACAAATCCATTTATTCCAACTTCTATTATATCTATCTATTATATCTTATTTTTGTGAAACAAATACATAAATTAAACCCAGATACCGCATGTAAGCTGCTTTTAGAAACTCAGTAGTACTTGCCAGTCAAAAGTTGGATAAGTTGATGATTCATGTCAGTTTGGTCAGGTTTGGCTGGAATCTCTGGTTTAAACGTTGGAGAAATTAGCTTATTCCTAAAAAGTTCTGGCTCAAATCGCAGCAGTAACAAGTACCTGCATGTGGCATTGTTAAGATCTAATGTACTTTGCTCTGCTGTAGGTTTTCCTTATCTCTGGAAGTCTAATAAAGATTAACAGTTTAAACAACATACTGTTCTTCTTAATGCCTTTCTTTTGGCAGGCTTTATTGTTTACCAAACTGACACATAAAACTGATATGCTCAGTCATAAATCAGCAAAGATTATTTACCTTGCAGCTGTAGAGCTGCTGTAAATCCTCCTTTTCTGACCTATGAGATAAGCTTTGTCTATAAAATCAAACACACCTTATTTTTCACAGACTAGTTCATCTAAATGCTGAAGATAACAGTAAGTCAGGAAACACTCAATCCACTTTCATATGTGCTGTAACCTGTCAAAGCAGAGCCATGATGCAAATCTAGTACCCACGTAAAGTAAGGATCAGATCTTGATCTGCTTTCATTTGCCGATACTGGTTTATTCAAATATGCCCTGACTGGCCCCGATACTGATTATTAAGATATGCTTGGGACATTTCTACTCCACTACAAAGCCTGACTGAAGACATGTAGCATGACAGTCAAAGCTAAATCTATGCTTAGAGTGACACTGAAAAGTGTGTGTTTGATCTGCCCACTGGGAACTGAAGTATTCCCAGCTGTGAAAAAACTACAGTGACTGAGTTCATGTCTTAGTGCAGTTCAGTCTATTTTTGGCTCCAGTTCAGCTGTCATACCTCTCTACAAGATGCCCTTGACTTTCCCGGTTCTTACATCAACCATGCCAAACCTCATTCCTCTCTGTTCTGATTACACTGTGTGTGTGTGTGTGTGTGTGTGTGTGTGTGTGTGTGTGTGTGTGTGTGTGTGTGTGTGTGTGTGTGTGTGTGTGTGTGTGTGTGTGTGTGTTTGTTCCTTGTTTTTATTACTGTTTATTTGATCTTGGCCTGTGTTTTACTGAATACCCAAGGAACTCAAGCAGTGTCAATATAAAGAGAAAAATTAGATAACAGTTTGTGACCATGGTAAGGCTTGCCATACCTCTCTACAAGATGCCCTTGACTTTCCCGGTTCTTACATCAACCATGCCAAACCTCATTCCTCTCTGTTCTGATTACACTGTGTGTGTGTGTGTGTGTGTGTGTGTGTGTGCGTGCGTGCGTGTGCATGTGCGTGTGTTCCTCCAAAGTTCAAGTGTCAGTAAAACAAAGCGTGAACATCATAAACAGAATTAACCATGGTGCATATATGGGACCTAGTCAAAACAGCTATACAGTCATAGCATGCAAGAGCAAAAACAAAAGATATTAATAGAAGAGAGGAAAAATATGAGTGGAGTAGGAGGGAAATAGGAAAAACTTCTCTGTTTGTCAAAAAGAAAGAAACTTCTACTGAAGGAGAGAGGCGGAGACAGTGTGCTAACAGCCCACCCACACTCTCATTAACATGAGTGAGTCACAACACAGACTGAGTGTAAGCGAGCCACAGAAACTAGTGGAGTTTCAGCTTGTGGAGACACAGCAGTGTGTCTTCTGCACCACAAAGAGAGTTAGACTGAGTGTGAGATCAACAGCTCATCTGTGTCATTCAGCTTTGGGATCACAGTAAGTATTGTTGCCCTCTTTTCTGCTGTGTGGTTTTGTGAAGGAGCTGCACTGTGTCTGGCACTAGTATTCCTCATGTGCTGTTGTTTCCACTGCTCTGTTTGTCTTGATTTGCTCCGTCTGGTACGGTTTAGACTATCAAGGCTCCCCGACAGAAGTCATTCTGCACTAAGCTACATTTAGAGTTTTTTGGTGGAATTTGTTGAAATTGCAGGACTTGTATTGGGACAGAATGAAAGTGTTGTGAAGCATTTTGATGATTGTTTTTTTCTGCTACTCTTTGCACTGTTTGATATCAGTCTTTGAAAGTGTCAGCCCCTAATTAAACAGCAGGAGAAGTGGCTGACAGCTGACTTTTTTCAATGTAGGTGAGGGTATAATGGAGTTTTTGGATCATTTTTAATATTTTTGCTACAGAGGGGAAAACAAAAGAGTACATATTTTTGAAAAATACAAAACAGTTACCTTTATAACCAAGAGGCTGTATGCCTGCGTTGTTTCAACTTAATTCCACAACTGTGCGTGCGAGGACAAACATTTCCATGGCATTCAGCCCAGTCTGATTCTGCAGAAGCAGTTTCAACACCATGGGGGCAAAGATTTGCACTTCATTTTAACAACCTCCAGTAATTGACATACTTTGCTGATGTCATCACCAATGAGTTGGAATATTCAGTGGATCTTGTTCCAGTTAAATGTCTGTCAGCAGCGGGGATGCTGTTTCTGACATCACTTCTTCTTATTTGAGATTGCTGTAACCTAAATAGGAGATTTATCCTACTAATGAGTCAGTGTCATTGGTTTACTGGCAGTTGATAACTGATGCACCCAAAGCTTTCCCAGGTGGAACAATTATGTTCCCCATAGACTATGGCCAGGCTGTATTAGACTTGTAAGACTATTTATTTAGTTCATCTGGTTTACCTGTTACACCTCTCATTGCTGTTCTTATAAGACTTTGTCTTAAAGCTTGTGGAAAGGCAGCTACTGAATCTGTGGTGCAGGCTACGCTAGTATTGGTTTCATCCACATGCTACCAAGTTGTATGGAGCATGAATTTAATTTGGGTTCTGGCAAGTCATACACACTTAATGTGGATGCATTTTTTTCTTCTTTCTGTCTATCACAGGTTTCTGGGATGCTCAGTTGTGCCATAGGAGGAAGGGCTCAGTTTCGTTGACAGGGAGTGCAGCTCCTGATAGACCTCCCCCACCTTCCCAGAGATCTGTCTCCGTGGCAGCTGCCCCAGGGCGTCCTCGACTTCGAACTCGCACCCCATCTGAGCTTGAGTGTTGCCAGTCCAACGGAGCACTGTGCTTCATCAACCCCCTCTTTATTAGAGTTCACCAGACAGATGGTGGTGACAAGATCACCACTCCCAGCACACTTGACACAGCAAAGCTGGGCCTCAGGGAGGAGTCCAGCAACACAGAAACCACCAATAAGGAAACCCTGCACTCTTGTAGTGACAGTTCTCAGGTGTGCAGCTCAGATCACACTGACAGCAGCCAGTCAAGTCAAAGTAAACTGCACAGCCTTGGTAGAAACACAGAGCTACAAGATAATAACAGACAAACCAGCAGCAGTCAGAAGCTCAGTGCTATAGAAGGTGTGTCTCGGTCTCCACCCCCTCGTCCACCTCCCCCTCGATTTGCTCCACAACGCTCAGTACCTCCTGTCAGACAGCGCAGTATGCCAGAGAAGATCTCCTGGATCAATGTCCCCAAGGAGAAGGTGGAGGAGAGGGAGAGGGGCAGCAGCCTCCTATCTCGTCTTGGCTCCTCGCTAAGCATCAGCCCCTCGTCCTCCCCTCCCAAGAGACTCAGCATCAGTTCCCCCATTTCTATCCCCCGCCGATCCCTGCCCCTCTCCCTGTCATCTCTGTCCTCCTCTCCACGTCGATCCAAAGCCTCACCATCATCCAGTCAAGAAGATGCCCAGTGCCATTTGGCGCTGGAAGACGATACTATTGAGAAGGCTATCATTAGGGCCAAACTGTCTCAGCAAAATTCTACCAGAGTCTCCACTCAGGACTCCTGCAGTCCTTCAGACCCTTCCCTAATGACAGCGAGCAAGGCAGGTAGAGAGGAAGAAGCAGGAGAGGAATGCAGTGGGGGCGGCCAGCGGCTGAGTGACATGAGCCTTTCCACAGATTCATCAGACTCTTTGGATTTCTCCCAGTCTTCAGCCTTTTTTATTCCTCCTCTGCATGACCCCAGCCCCCCCACTGTGGCTGACTTTAACACCCACCTCCCCCTCTCCCTCCCACAGTCCCACCTGTCTTACTGTGGCATGGAGGACGATGATGATGAGGAGGATGAGGAGGATGAAGAGGAACCCGACTATGGCGTCAGCCTTGAGAGCGATCAGGACCAAGATCAGGACCTAACCATGGTCCCACCCGGGCACCGCACAAAGCGTCGTCCCAGTGCCAGTGCTCTGGTTCTCCAGAAGGCCCTACGAGGACATCTGCGCAAGATGAGTGGCGTTTTCAATTCACTGCTGACGCCTGAGAAGAGAGCGATCCGCAGGGTGCTGGAGCTGTCCAGGGATAAAAGCTCCTACTTTGGCTCCCTGGTGCAGGACTATGTGAGCTACATGGGCGAGGGTGCCGGCACCCAGGCCTGGCAGGGATATGCCTCTGGACTGGAGCTGCTACAGACTCTCCGCCAGTTTATCACTCAGATGAAGAGCTACTTACGACAGAGCTCTGAGATGGAGCCACCAATCGAGAGCCTCATCCCTGAAGACCAGATTGGTGAGTTTAGAATAACCAGTTTCTTTCTTTCTAACCAGCTCTGTTTTCTCACCTGTGCTATTCCACTAGTTTCACGAACAAAGGCCCGTAAACCACAAATGTAACTGTTGTCTCACTCTGGAAAACAATGTTTTGTGCTGTAATGGCAATAATTGTTTGGTCGACTCCTGTTTAGACTACTGCTGATACCAGGACTGATCAGCTGCAACATTTCTACCTTTTAATCATTATGAGCTCATTGTCAGCTCAACAGGGAGTGTGGTGGGTGACATCTCTGTAGCGCTTGTGAACAATCATGTAGTTATTTATGGGAAATGTAAATGAGTGATAAATCATAATTGTTGTGGAAACACTGTGTCACAGAAACCATGTTTAACGCCAATGCAGCAGTTTCACTTCTATATTTTAGTTCTGAAGACATCGGAAAACTTGTCCTCACGTGTTTACAGCTGGATGTGGACATGTGTGTTTGTGTACGTATACATTGCTGGTGAAGTAAGGCCCGTAGGCTAATTCTATGTTATCATGTGTGCTGGGACGTATCTATTGGAAAAACAAAGGAAGGACAGGTGATCATGGAGTCAAATTAAATGTACTTTTTGAACTGGAATGCAAATCTTCTGTAGGCCAATGATATCTCTCCTGCTGTCCTTTATTATATCTGTCTTTTATTGCTTCTTACAATGCTATGAAAGCAGCATGAAAAAGGAGAATGAGACACAACCTCAGATACACAAGATCACACACACACCTGCCGGAAGAGCACTGTGAATAATCTGGGCCAAGATTCAGTGGCTGCATTAGACCTTGGACAGAGTAACATGTAAACAGAGAGCACAAAGAGGGTTTTATCTCAGGAGGAAGGAGGCCACTCAACCAACCTGTTTCTACTGGCTGCGTTCAAATAGTTCAGCAAAGGGCTGCAATTATGAAGTCATTAAATGGGTGAAGAACTGTTCTTTATCAGCTGTCATCACATAGCATTTTTTAAATAGTTGTGAAAATGCAAATTGTTTAAGTATTATTTAGCCTCTGAAGACAGTAAAATAACATCACCTACTGAAGTCAAAAAATTGAGAGAGTTTGCCATAATGTCATCTACGTTATCACAACCTGAGCTTTAGACTTAAAAGCCCTAATGGGGAGGCTGCATCACTCAGTCAGACTGTCTGAACCTCTGCTGCTTTGATTATGAACATCGATTTGGTGAAACAGAGCACATCACTTTAGTACTCTTTTAAACCAGACAATGTTTTACTGCATCCTAACAGATGTAACACAGCTTCAGTATGTAAAGCTTTAAGTCTGTGTTGTTAGAAGTGGCTTTGACGGAGAAGAAATTATGTTTTATTCATAGCTGTAGCATTTTAGAATTTTAGAAAACTAAATGAAAACTGGTTAGTTAGAGAAGGTTATTAAAAAAATATACATTAATGAGGGCACCTGGGTATTATCTCTCTATTTGTGGAAGTCTAATCAAGGCATACAGTGCCCTCAAAAATAACAGTGGAAAAAACAAACAGATTGCCAGCCAGTTTGCCAGATATGGATGAAGGCTAGTTCTAGACTGGAGGTCTTCATTGAACTCTTCCTTTAGTTTATTCCATGTCTGGGGAAACTAAAGTAAAACCGAAATACAGTCCTATGTTTTCGTGTTTCTATGTGGGATGGTGTGGCCCCCTCTCATGCCTGTTTTCTGAATGGCTTGTTTTTCACACTGGGAATTGCTGTAGTTTTCACTTCTTGGAATAGTTGCACAATATTTTGCTGTGGCAGCTTCAGAGAGTTTTCTGTCCGGCTGAAAGGCTTGCCGGCCGGCCCAGATGCATCTGGGTGGCTGTCTGCCAAGTCATGCAATTTCTGTCGTACTCCAGCTTCACTTCTTTTATACCAACTGTCCAATCAGAGTGAGAGGATTAGAGACAAGCCCCCACTACGTGCTGCCTCACTCTGTCTCTCTCTGATATTCTCTTTGCATTTGCTCTTTCACCTCCAAATCTTCCCCCCCCTTGCCTAAATTGCCAGTATTCTGATTATTAGTCTTTTATGCAATATTTATTGTAAATGAATAATGATTGGGTGGGACACAGAATGCTCACTTAACTGAAATACTACTTTAAGTACCAACAATTAAAAGCAGCTTTAGCAAAGTTGACACACAGACAGGATAATATGAAAAATCTCAACAACTATGTTGAGGTGAAGGAACCACTACTTAATAAAACACAGAGTTTCAGACATGGAAGGTGATGTTGTTGTTGTTGTTCCTGCCTAGCGCTCACTCTGCAACCCAGCCATGTTTGTGTTTAGGTTCAGGATGTTCAGGCGGGGCGAGGAGAGGGGCGGGGGCAGAATGGACTCCGTTGTATTCCACTCATCCCACACAGAGAGGCTCTCCTCCAGCAAGTAGCTTAAGCCAACTCGACGTCATGAAGCTCGGTTTGTGGTGTTTCACAGAGTGTCTCTGTGCTATAATAACATGAGCAGCTGGAGGAGACCTGGGGGTTTCCTGTATTTATCTTACAGGGTCTGACATATTAGCCTCAATCTGAAAATGAGTAAAGGAGTCTTGTACACAGATGTGAGAACGTCTTCATGTTTTCCCTTTTTGGGAAAGCAATGGGCTTGATACCACGTTCATATCGAGCTCTTGATTATAAATTTGGAGCCAGCAGCCTGTTAGTGAGACATCAAAATTTGCCACACTTCCAGGGCAACAGCTTTCAATGAAAAAAATCACAGTTTTAATAACTTTGCATGACATCGAACTGATTTGAAGCTCCTGTGACCAGTTCTCTAGGAGTTCATGCACTTGAGTTTAGGCACAAGGCTACAAATGAAAAAAACTAGTGAATTTCCTGATGGGTTTAGAGCATGACTCCAAGAGACTTTTTGTATGTCTGGACACAATACATATACCTGTCAAGCGTCATACATGTAGATGAAACACAATGTGAGGGCTGTAGCTGAAGCTATTTTAAAGGTGCATATCAAGAAGGAAGTAAGCAATCACCAGGTCCAGTGACAGGACTGATAGACGGGCTTCTCCTGATTGCACAGGGCTATTTATTCTTCAAGGAGACTCAGTCACATTGTCTAAATCTGCATTAGTGTGTGTTTGATATGCTTTCACTGTTATTTTGTCTGCTGTAAGTGTTGGCCAACAGTTTATCACAGTGACCTGGTGGCTACAACTGTAAAGTTCATAAAACTTCACATGTGCTGCTCTTCATGTTTGCTGTCTGTCAGGTTGAAATCCTGAAACAGGAAACCTTAACACTTGCAACTTGTTTTAGGACAAAAAGTACAGAGACCTCACTTTAAAATCACATTTCACTGTGCGGTTGTCCAGGACAAGGTGATTGGTTAGAGGCTGGATGAGGAAAGAGAGGATGTTTGCCGAGAGGAAGTTTATATCAGGTGGGAAGAGGCCCTTGTTTCATGACAAGAAGTGTGTGTGTGTGTGTGTGTGTGTGTTTTGTGTTTTGTGTGTGTGTGTGTGAGAGAGAGAGATTGGCTGTTTAGGCTGTCCTTGACTGATAAGATGCCCTCAGGAAAACTGACTCCACTGTGTTTTGTTCTGTCTGAGATACAACACGGGGAGAGTGTGACTCCTCCTTTGAATCCTGCAGTCATTTTTCCATGTTAGCCAATCATGGATTTCAAAAGAAAAGAGGCTTCGAGAGGTCAACATTTACTCCTGGCTATTTCTGTGAAGTGTGGAAAACGTCTGACCACAGGGGAAATATGCTCACTCTTTAAAAGCTTGTAGGCACACAGGTTTTTTTGAGAAGCCCAATTAGTGTAAATGTGGACACTTCCCCCCTGTAGAATGACTTGAACACGGCTCTCAACTGAATGCCCACAGTAAGGAATGTTAGCACTGCACTCCCTGTTTCTAATCACTCCAACAGAGCTGCAGGGAGTCCAGCGAGTACTGAGCTCTTCAGGTACTGGGAAATAAAGAAAAGCAACCAAACTGTTAGTTTTATCTTCACAGTGTAGGAGGACTATAAAATTATTATTATTAAATTCTGCTCTTTGTCACATTTTTCTTCACTGTGGGAAAATTTTTCACAGCAGTATAAAGTCCTGCACCCCTATAGACACAGCACAATGATGGCTAGAAGGAGAGAGAACTCAAAAATGTCTCCTGAGACACAGTTGTAACGCCACAAATAATAAAAAATAAGAATGTATTTCTTTGATTAATTATTTTGCAAAAATGAAAAACTGGAATCAACATGCCCAACATTTTAAAATGCCCACCAGTGTTATTAGTACTTGGACAAATTACTGGCTCTACACACTATAGATGTTTTACTTCTAACATCTTTAATGTGTTTCCGTACTTGTCTCCTCTCTGCTGTGTGTAAACACTGCCTGCAGTTCAGCCAGAGAGTCGCATTGTTTTTGTCACATGACTGTTGGTCACAGCTGAGTCACTAATATGTTCATGTTTATTTTTTCCAAAATTTTAAATGTGGCATATAGAATAAAGCATTTTTAATAAAATATCACAACTTCAGGCCTACATTTGGAAAATATTACTGACAGATCGTCACAGGTAATTAGTTAAAAACTGTTAGAAAAGCTGATAATTTTAGGTTTTAAGATCATGAGGGTTCATCTGTGAATTATTCTCTCAGTTTTAACATTTTCTCCATAAAATAGTGAACATGTGAAGGTGGCACCCTCATATATCTTGTTTTGTCTGAACAAAGTCCAGATATATTCAGTTTCCATCATAGAAAACACACTGGAGAAGCTGCAAGCTGTGAATTCTTGCATAAAGAAATGACCAAAACAATAATTCATTTATAATACTAGTTACAAATTGATATTCTGTGTATAGTCGTTGCAACTTCACTGTGTACGATCTATCCAACTGTCTATCTGGCATTTTAAGTCCTGTTTCCAAGTAAATGTGCCTAAATGGTCCCGTTTCCAAGTTCTCTAAAGGGAATGTTAGTTGCTTCTCTCAGTTCTCTTTTACACTAAATTGAAATTGAATTTGTTTTGAACCAATGGTAAAACGAAACAGAATTGAACAGACTATTAATGGAGATTTGTCAATCTTATAAAACCATTGTTAGCTGCACTGCCAAAAAAACTTAAATGCAAATGGTCTGCACTTACATAGCGCCTTTCTACCTTAGTGGTACTCAAAGTACTTTACAATGTGTTTCCCATTCACACATTCATACACCAATGACGACAGACTTCCATGCGAGGTGCCTGCCTGCCACTGGGAGCAACTTGGGGTTCAGTGTCTTGCCCAAGGACAATTCGGCATAGGGGCCGGGGATCGAACTGCCAACCTTGCAATTAGTGGAGAACCCGCTCTACCACCTGAGCCACAGCCACCCAAATGTAAACTTCTTTTTTTATATATATAATTTTGATATTTTCACATTTTCAGGACAGCCTAAGAGCAGCCCACATTGAATTTCACTATATGTGCTGTTTGTGTAAATGACAAAGAAACCTTTAAATCCCTCAATTCTTCAAAAAAGAATTGGCACAACTGGATCGTGTAGTGAGGAAAAGTTTGACCTGAGAAAGCAGTAAGGAAGTGGTTTCTACAGTTGCGAGTGGCATTTTGCAGCCATCCTCAGACTTACCATCAAACTTTGGTTTTTCTTCGTACCTGTTGCAGGTTTTACTGGAATCTGTAAACAAAATGTTAATTTTGTTTCAAAGCTTGTTCTGGAAATGTCTGAAAAGTTCTGTTTAGCCTGACATGGTGTGGCCTGAGCCACACATAGCTTCAGTAACACTTTCATCACGCAATTAGACGACATATTTTGTACATCAAAGCAACTGAATATTCTGAAAATGAGACATAGTCACACCCTGGAGTATTAATAGTAGCTGGCAAAGACTGCTTCAGCACCAACACATCCATCCTGTCTTCACTTCTAATCAATGTCTAAACAAACAGCAACAAAAGACAAACAACACTGTCAGTGCTTACTAGGCGCCCTGCTTACTGGCAACTCTTAATCAGCAGCGTTGGAACGAGGAAGTGAGAATGTGCTGCTGGCATGAGTGTCACCCTCTGCTGCCTGGTCCAGGTTCAGTAGTGGTAGATTTCCACTGACATGCATACATTAGCAGGGTGCACTTAAACATTTTATAACGACAGGATTGACAGAGACTGATTTATGTGGATGGCAGTTCCTGGATGTCATCCAGCTGTGGCAGAGAGTAAAATCTGTGTCTGCAGATGTGCTCAGCCAGAAAGAAGAAAATGCTGACTTCACTGTATTGTGGAGAATAGTCAGCAGCACACACACAGACTGCACTCACACATGGTCCTTATTCAGCAGTGCTGTGGTTTGGCCTCCCTTCCTGCATCCATCCTGTCTGTATTATGATATCATGGTGTGTGTTAGTCAGACTGCATGAGCTGAACTTGTTAAAGCTGATGTTGACAGTGTCTCTGTGTTGCTGTTGCTGCTGGATTGCAGAGCAATCCAGCAGCAACAGCACACTCATGGGAATCCAAATAGATGTCTAGCAGTCGCAGTTGTCTGTGGACCTTTCTGCAGTTGCTGTTATCTGACGGTTGTCTGACAGTTGCATTGGGTCTGAGCCTGAGGGTTGTTACTGTGAGGTGACAGTGCTGAGCAGTTGTTACTTTAATTATCTAAATGTGTTTGAAATGCTTAGCGGTGTCCTCCTCTTCTCAGACCAAGTCCTGGAGAAGGCCATGCACAAGTGTGTCTTGAAGCCCCTCAAACCAGTGGTGAGCGCAGCCCTGCAGGAGTTCCAGGTGCGCAGCGGGGCGTGGCAGGAGCTGAAGGAGAACCTGTCTTTGGCCAAGGCCCGGCAGCCGCAGGAAATGGGCGTGGCTGACACGCTGCCCCCAGACCCTATGGCCATTGAGAAGATCAAGCACAAGTTCCACACTATGTGTAAACTGTACTCTCCAGAGAAGAAGGTCACCATGCTGCTGAGGGTCTGCAAACTCATTTACACCATCATGGAGGACAATTCAGGTACACACCTGACGGTCATATGGCTTTTCTACAGGACAAACAGTCATCCTCAAGTCAGCTAATACAGTTTTATAAGTGTGGCATGATTAAATGAAACCTTTAAGATTTCACCCTCCCGCTGTGTGTGTGTGTCTCAGGTCGTCTGTATGGTGCTGATGACTTCCTGCCCATGCTGACCTATGTGTTGGCCCAGTGTGACATGCCGCAGCTGGACAATGAGATACTTTACATGATGGAGCTGCTGGACCCCTCACTACTGCATGGAGAAGGTGTCTGTAAATTCTAGACAACATTCACCATGAGTTCTATTCAAACCACACAGTTCCTTTGGAAACCAGGCTTCTTCCAGCTTCTGTGTTGTTAATTCTCTCCCTCTGTGTGTTCATGTGCAGGTGGCTACTACCTGACCAGTGCATACGGAGCAATGTCCCTGATCAGGAACTTCCAGGAGGAGCAGGCAGCCAGAGTGCTGAGCTCTGAAACCAGAGATACGCTCCACCAGTGGCACCGTCGACGCACCACCCAGCGCTCCGCACCGTCCATCGATGACTTCCAGGTGAGCACAAACAGCTGTACAGGACACTTTGAGAGATGGTGTAGAACATTTTGATCATTTTTACAGAGTCGCCAGGGCTGATTTTATTGATCCCTTGAAATGAAACTGCACGGCTCGACATTTCCAACAGTGCTCGTTGTGTGAGTTAATGTCGGTGGGAGAAATGATTTTATATTTACATCAAATTGAATCATAGGTAATACTAATGTTATGAAGACAGATCAAACTTCTGCAAAATAATGTCTTCACTAATTTCTTGAGCTATTTTCACATTTACCAATAAAGTAATAACATCTGCTTCAAACAGGCACAAAGCACATATTTTTTTAGTTTCTAATATATATAGTATGTCATTCACCATCATGGTTCTGATATCACCAGATTCCAGACAGTCTTTCCATCTCAAAATGAAGAGACATCTTCACTGCCTTTACTTTATGGTGAGATACATGAAATATAAGGACTAATAAAAAACAAGATACAGCATTAAGGTTTGTAATGACCAAGATAAGAGCTTGAAGGTAAAGACATTATTCTGAAAACAGTGTAGGTCTCAAAGGATTTAAGCACTTCCTACAGTTGCCTTTAAATGTCTCATTATGACTTCAGTTATTTGAGGCTCTTTAAACATGTTTAATCATGTCATGTTAATCATGTTCATGCTTTAACTCTGCTGTTTTTAATGAATGAACATTAAAGCACAGGAAAAGTCGTGATGGAATTATAATACATCACAAATAGACGCACATACCCCACATTAAAGGAGCTTCCAAAGAAAGAAACACCAAGTGCCACACAATATGTCATAAATTCACTCAGTCATACCTTGGTCAGGCAGTCCACACTTTTACCTGAACATGTTCTTAACTCCTTTGTGTCAACAAGTCAGTCACCATTGTCTTTTTAATACTTAGTTGTCTGGATGAGGAGGACTCATCCAGACAACTAAGCCCCTCCTGTGTGTGTGTTTAAAGTCAGTTCAGCTTCCCTCTGCTAAAAACATGGAGGATTTCTAGTCTCTTGGCTCGTCAAACAAACGTAGCAAGTTCAGCTTCAGGTCTTTGCTTTAGCAGCGAGTGTGACAGAACTCTGTGCAGAGTGTCTGACTGTGTTTTCCTCTTGGATGTCTCTCAGAACTACCTGCGAGTGGCGCTGCAAGAACTGGACAGCGGCTGCACTGCCAAGACGCTGCAGGTTCGACCTTATGCCACCGTGGAGGAGGTGTGCCAGCTGTGTGCCCACAAGTTCAAAGTGTCCGACCCCGAGAATTATGGCCTGTTCCTGCTGATGGAGGGCAGCAGCCAGCAGCTGGCCCCGGACACCCACCCTCAGAAGATAAAGGCGGAGCTCCATAGCCGCCCAGAGGCCGCTCCCTTCCACTTTGTCTTCCGCCGTGTCAGCAGCCGGTCATCAGCTCACCTTGATGCTACACCCAACCTCAACGACCTCAACGTGACCTCCGACCCTCAAGCCAACATGAATGACCTCAGTATGGACCTGTCACCAGCCTCCTCCCAACCCAGCGTCAGCTTAGGCCTCAGCCCAAGCCTGACTTTCAGCCTGCCGCCCAACCACCTCGACAGCAGCTCCATCTCCATATGACTGTAGCAGCAATTGGAAGCCTGAACAGGCTCTTTGTCTCCCAGTTTCCACAGTATCACCCATTCTCTCTAATAAACATGGTTCATGAGCCATAAATGGGCCAACATGTTGAAAGGGTTCAACTGGGCAACATGCTATGTCGTGCCAGTCTTTACAAAGCCTGACTTCTCCTTTTGGATGACACGTCTGTCTCAGTCAACATCCCCTCACTGGAAAGTTCTGTCTGACAGACACGACTGAAAGAGGAAAAGAAGAAAGGAGGGAAGGAAATGAGAAAGATGCAGTTATTTTTACTTCCTTGGTTCTGGATTTGGCATCGGAGCAACGTTTCAGTGAACACAGCTCTCAGATTCTAAACAGATGAAAGTGCTGACAGGCTTGCCTTCACACTGCTGCTTCAGGGTCAGTGGTTGTTGTTGCTACTTTTAGGGTACATGGAGGGAAATCTGATCTCAGACACACATGGGACTAATGTTTGATCAGTCACTTTGTGTATCCACATAGTTTATTTAGGTGATAGATAGAAGAACATTTACGTCTCACAGTTGCTGGTAAACTGTTAGCTTTTGTGTCTTTTTAAATGAGTAATCCTTCTAATTGTGTTTTCATGGATATGGTGCCACCCAGTGGTAACTGATGCATATAGCAATGTAATGTTTTCCAAAGTTCCATTTGAAGTTACAGTTCTGGCCATTTGGAGGAAACAAAACACTTTACAGCAAAAACCTTCAGAAGACATGTCTATAACGTAACAGACACTATAAAGTACCATGAGGAGGGGAAACTAGATGGAATGTTGCTACCTTTTCTTTATTGACCAAAATTAGAAGATAATCAGTTACTCAATCTGTGCTGTAGCCACATTAGACACCAGTTAAGCCCAATTCATGGATTCTGGATGCCTTGTGCTGAACCGAAGCAGACTTTGAAAGCAGATGTAGTTCTATTCTTACTGCAGTTTGTCGCTGTAGGTCTGCAGACGGTTGCTGTAGCACTGTGTCAGGGAACATTCCTGAGGTGTGTCAAGCTAGGTGGGCAGACACAGCACAGGATTTCTGGAGAATTTAGAACTTCCCGCTGTGTTTGGGCTGGGAAAGTATGTATAAATCAAAGGTTCTGCAAAGTCCTCCAGCGACTACTTCAATTACAGCTTTTTTTAATGAAGAATTATGAAGACGTGGATGATTCTCAGACAGTCTCTCCTCTAAACAAGCATTCATTTTACACCTCAATAGTTTCCGTTGCACATGTGAATTCCACAAGTTTTGGGCTGCATGCAGACGTCCGCAAGGGTATTTGTATGGACCTCCAGAGACTTGGGTGGATGATAATATTTACATCGCACGGACCCTTGCAGATGCAGAAAACATGAATCGGCCTTAAGACACCAACAGATTTCCCATTCTCCTCCCAGCATGTAGCGTTTGGTATGAATACAGCTGCATGTTTTGTGGCACATCCCATCATTATCACTGAAATTCAGAATAAGAACAAGTGCCTACACAGGGATCAATACTTTTGCTACAAGATGTTAGTAAGAAACAGTATAAAAGTTTTTCTATAAGAATTTTAAGGATTAACATTGTAAAATGTAGTGAAACATTGTTCTTGCATGTAGTTTGTGTTTAATGTTAGAAACAGGCAGGTCTGCCAGTGTTGATGTATTTACAGAGTATCCTGGCGATATAACGAGACTGTATGATACCTGATAGATGTTGGTGTCTTCTCCACTTGGATGGACAACATGGGACAGAGGAACAGTGGCTGGATGCCCTATCTCACTTTTGACAAGGACTCATACTACTGACAAAGGTTTATATCCTGGTGAGAAAAAAGAATGGTGTGACAGTCGAGAACAAAATGGTTGTGTGGACCTCTAAGCTGGTCTGAGGTGCCACACCGTCATACATGCTGATATTAAGAAAGGCAAAGTTATGTGACGGTAAAAGGAGAGGGAAGAGTACTGAGACGGATCAGTGTTGAGTTTGATACTGTCAGTCGTAAATACTTGAATTTTAACAGTTTCAGTAGTTGGAAAATTAAATTCTAGTGCTGTTTGTTTATTGAATAAACTGAACTGTATCACTCCATCGGTCCTGTTTTACATGAGGAAGAAACGTCTCCGTGTGAGGTGAGGTCAGTGGAGAGGAAGTGGAAAAGTACCGTGGCTGAAGGAAAAGCGAGAGCTGTCAGTTGAGTCGCATTAATGTCATGTATGGTGTGTATATAACCTGTACGGAGCTCACCATGCATATCTCTGGGAGCCAAGTGTTCAAAGTTTAAATTCACACGTACTGCCGTGTTATTGTAATCTAACTTTCTTTAACTGAGTATTTATATGTCTCTGTGCGGGGATTTTTCACAGACGGCTTTTCCATGTCTAAAATATTCTTGGTGGTGTCACAATGTCATTTGCATCCATCTGTCATTGATATCAGAAATATTCTTTTGCACTTAATAAATGTTGGAAATGGAATTACATTTCTGTGTCCCTGTGTTTGATCCAAGCGCTTGTGTCAAAGTCCTGCTGTATCAGTCCTTCACCACTAGATGGCGCTCACACATCACATATTTACAGCAGCATCCAGACGTTGGAATGAAAACTACCTGGAGCAACAGAACTCTAGATTTGTGACACCTCAGCCTGCATGGGAGCAATAAAGCATCTCACAAGGAGAAAGAAGAAGAAAATGCAGCTTTTATACCGTTCCAAGTGGTTGTTGTTATTTCTATCATGTTCTCGACTGGTGTAATACACTATGAATTGACAGCTGATGTCGAGGTTCTCTAGTCAATTGCAAGTCAGAGCTAAAAACCAAAGAGCTCTGTGAGGTATTAGGTTCCATCAGAGAGTGCTGAACATTGTGGCTGCTTACAAGATGAAGAAAGGATATAAAGTCATATGCAAGCGTTTTCAAGGGTCAGTGGCCACAGTGCAAAGCAGCATCAACAAGTACAAGGAGTTCCTCACTGTGTAAAACCTCAAAGAGCATGCTAGGAAGACGGAGGGGCCAAGAAGAATCCAATGATTGCAGAAGGGGCCATCCTGATGAATCTGACTCGTTCTTGTAGCAGCATCTCAGTCAGGTACTGGACTCCACTTCTCCGTCTTCTCCATCTTCCAAGACAGGAACACAAAAGCTCACCTGGTCGAAAAAGAAACCTTTCAGTCATCAGTTCTGTGGTCAAATGGGATGAAAATAGACTTGTTTGGACATAGAGACGTGGCTTTGTTTGGTGACAGAAAGAAAAACATCCAACCCCATGAACACCACCAGCACCACAACCACACATGGTGGCGAGAATGTGATGCTTTGGGGGAATTTTTCAGCCAATGGGCCAAACAGCCTTGTCAAAGTAAACTACATCATGAGAAAAGAAGATGACATTAAGATAGTGAAGAAAAACACGTTTACTTGGGCAGCACTGGACCTTTCAACAAGACGGTCTGGAACACACAATCTAAGTGGTCAAGAAATGGTGAACAGAAAACTACAGCAAAATGTTGGAGCAGCCCAGCTGGAGTCCACACCTGAATCATAGAAGAAGGAACTGAAGACCAGAGTGATGGAAGGAGGACTTCAGCTTCAGAGACATGGAGATTTTTACAAAGAGAAGTGGAACAAAATCCCAGTGAAGGTATGTTTGTCCTGCAATCAAGCACCACCATCTCTTCAGTCTTGTTTGCTCTGAGCACAGCTAAACTCTCATCACATAACAAAGTCCTCCTGTACTCATCTTTGACTTCAGTCAGATGTCCTGAAATTGAGAAGAGACAAAGTTTATGTAGTAGAAGGGCACAAAAAATGAAGCTCTGCTTTAATTTTTCTTACATTTGTGTTCTTTTTCCTAGTTTCAGAGTTTCTATCCCTTGACCTGTTGAAGCCTTTCATTCTCAATCAGCTGATGGATGCCTAACTTTAAATGCCATTCTTCAACCTGTCAATACTACCTCCTCAAATCAGGAGTTTAGCTCTCCTCATACAGTCCTGGTTTATTCTTTTTAAAGGGGACCTTTGTCTTCCCACTGTCACCAAAGAGCTGCTCCAAGAGAATGATTCAGATTTGTTGGGTTGGGTTTTTATTTACAGTATAGTCGGGTAAGGTCTTTACCTTACTATATGAGATGCCCTGGAATGGTGTATGTTGGGACTTGGCGCTATAAAAACAGAACTGAATTTAACTGACAAATAAGAAAACACTGGTAGGTCTTTAAATGTGAGTTTCTACATGCATGTGTGAGCTAACAGGTCCAAGAAAAACTCACTCCAACTCCAAGGATGGTGTTACCTTAAGCAAAGACAACTTTATTAATGCTCAGGTAGCAAAATGATCTCTAAAAGTACATCTGAAACATCTAAACACAAAGTAAACCAATCTGTTGAAAAGTTCCTTGTGTGGGAATAGGTAAAGCTTGGATACGTAGAGAAACATATCATCTGCAAACACTCTCACTCTTCATCTCTTATTATATCCTATATTAGCAGCGGCATGCAGTCATCTAGGATATCCAGTTCAAACTACATCCAGTGCCATCTAAAAACTCTTTAGACTTTCATCCCAAAGTACGTTAAGATTTACCATAAATAATTTATTATATTGAAATATCGTCATGCGAGTAAACAAAGGACGATAGCGTCAGAGGTCTCAAACACGTCAAAACAAAGGGGCGTACAAGGGAGACCTAGGATCTATGAAAATATATTCAACAGATATACAGATTGAGACAAAAAATATATAAATACATTTACACCTATTTATATACATATGTACATCAGCAATATATCACCCATGTGAATATCACAAATTATTTAGAAATCTCCTCTACAAGATGCCTCATTTCAGAATGCGAGCGTCTTGGTGGTGTTTTGGTTCATTTCAGTGAGTTGGTGCCTGACGTTCAGGTACCTGCAGTGAATAGCAGCACAGAATGTGTTGAACCAAATCATCTGTAGCATACTGGGAGTTGTTCTGATGGTAAAGTGCAGGATACAGATATTTTCTGATAAACATAACAAACCAAAAGAAAGTCCCTGGTTTACGCAGGTGTTGATAATGAGCTGGATTGCTGATAGTGATTTGTCTTTAACAGTCAGCATATCAAATGACGTGGAGTGGGTCAGTTAGTAGCTAGTGATAGATGCTAGTTTGAAAGGGAAATGCTACGATATGTATTAATGATCCACTGCTTGATTTTACTGAAATCATTGAATCTTGATGGTTTGAAACTCAACTTTGAACAGTGCTGACTTTCAAATTACCAGCAGTAACCAGCATTTGATTTGGGAGTAATCTCAATTTTGCTGCCTTCCCATCATTCCACAGACAGGAGCTGATATGTAACGTTAAAATCTCTCAAAGTCTCCTGGAAACTGCCGGAGTTTTGTACAAACTGCAAGCAATGTAGGGACAGTGGTCAGTTGGTGCACTCAAAGTTACTGAATGCCAGATCATTCATGAAGATAGCTGCAGGTCTTTAGAAGTACATGTGGAGGCCCAGTTCTTCCAAGACAAATGAGAATAAATATAAAGAGTGATACAAATATAACGACTCAGTAACTGTAAAGGATTACAGCGTTGATGTGAAATCATAATACTGTTCATTTTTAAAGTCATATGTATCAGACACCAAGAAAAAAGTAGGAGACATGATCTAAAACCTGGGACTTCAAAAATCCAAATTAAGGGATAAGTCTAAATTATGAAATCGAATGTGATTTTGCTTTTTCATTTGATTTGATTCTGCTGTTTATGAGATAATTAGGAAATACTGAGGCAAAACTGGAAGGATGTAAGTATAAAAACGACTTCTAAAATCCAAATAATGTCAAAGTAATGTCACATTTAAACATTTACATTTTGCATTATAACACAAAATTCTGACCAAGTTTAAACTGCAGTAGTTTTGACGAGAAAATTCGAGATGTTCTCATCATTTTGGTGAAAACCAATCAGCCACAACATTAAAGCAGGAGGAGTGACAGGTGAAGTTCATGACACTGATCCTGTCGTTGCAACGACACCTGTCGAGAGGTGGGAATGTATTCGGTAGCAAGCGAACAGTCACTGGTTGAAGTGTGGAAGCAGGAAAAAAAAAGGTCAGCGTTAGTATCTGAGTGATTTGGACAAGGACCGCACTGTACTGCTTCGATGACTGGGTCAGAGCATCTGCAAAACAGCTGGTCACAGCTGGCTGTGTGTGATGCTGTATGGCTGCAGACTGGTCAGCGTCCATACTGATGAATCCACATACAATGGGTACATGGCTGTAGGAGCCGGACCGTGGAGCAATAGAAGAAGGTGGTCTAGACTGATGAATCACACTCTCTCATACTTCGAGTGTGTGTGTCACTTAACTGTAGAAGAGATGGCAGCAGGATGGGAAGAGAGCAAAGGGCAGTGAAGCTCTGGACAATGCTCTGCAGGGAAACCTTGGGTCTGGCATTAAGGTGGATATTACTTTGACACGTAGCACCGAGGGAAACATATTTGCAGACCACATACACCGACTCATGGAGGCATAATAATGCTCCGGTCAGATTGCAACATTGGTCGGGAAGAGTTAAAGTGCAGGTTTGGGCTCTAAAGGGAGACCTACACAATGCTATGCAGGTGGTTTTAATGTTGTGGCTGATAGCTGAAGTATACATGTGACTTCTTCAGATTTCCACTGTCCCATTTTAATTCAACGTTACACTTTCGACTTTGAGGTGTGCTGTGATTCTGGAGAGTTGATATTTAGCGTGTGCTAGATTTACTGTCCCCTTCTCCCCCTTTACCCCCATATCACTCCCCCCTTGCTTACCTCCGGCCCTGAGCCCTAGCAGGAGCAGGACTACCTGGAGTGGCTTAGAATCTCTTCCTTTACCTTCAATGTTTCCATCATTTTTCCTTAGTGCCTGATGATTCTGACATACTATCTAACCATGGCTCTTATTTTTTTCACTCCTAACTTTAATCTTTTTGGGGTACAAATGGGCGATCATAGCTTTGATTTTGGAAATCAGAACCTGCAACCTGTTCTTTGTACAGCGTAATATTATACTTAGAATGAACACCAGGTTAGAGGATTCTTTTTAGGGGAAACCATGGAAGAAATGATTAAGAAAAGATGCAGCATGTCCACCCTGATAGAACATGCTAATGATCAATAAAATGGTTCCCTCTGGTGTGAATATCAGGAGCTCCCATCCTGCAGACATTGTAACAGTGTCTGATCATGACTTGAACAGTTTAGCTTATTAGGAATGTTTGGAGCTGTCTGGTCCTGTGTGTTGATAACAGTCCTGGTTTAGATTGTTGTTGTCAGTGATAAATCATTTCATAAAGAATGACAAGCTGATATTGACGGACATCATTTACAATTTGAGTACACTTTCAAACTCTACTATAAATGGATCTTTGAATATTAAAGCGGCGTATTTACACATCTGTAAGCTCATAGTTATTGCATTACTTTAGATTCAAACCCTGTTTTCCGGTCATAGCACAGAGTACTCTGCCTGCGTCTGAGAAATCAATAAATACAGAGGATATAGAAACATAAACAACATTAATTATTTGTACATTCGAAAGACAGTACTTCTCAGATTTGATCTCTTATATTACTCATCAATAAATTAACAAAGTACCTGAAACAAGTCAGACGTAGTTTTTTTGTTTCAGCAATAGTTTTCCCTCAGTGAAAAAAAAAACCACGAGTAGGGCACTTGACATTTCAAACGAACCAATGTGCAGGAGAAGCTGACATTTTGATGGGTACTGTGTGAGAATCGACACTCTGACGAGCGGTCACTCAGAGTCTTTGAGGAACAGTGCGACTTCGCTGGCCTGCAGTGGAATAAAAATCCCTCGGAGGGTTTCACAAACCACATTGTACATGCTCTAAAAACTAGTAGGAATATTTATGTACCACAAACCTACCATATCTGGACAAATCTAGACATTAGGCATTACAAAATACAAAGAACTCCTGGATAAAAATAAAGTGGAACCCCCCCAACCTTAAAGAGTTGGGGTTAAAGTCCTGCATCGCTACTCTACTATTACCTTACTGCCACTTAGATAGCTTACTCTGTCTTTGGGCTGCACAGGAGTGAAGCAGGACGTCCATCCACCACAGAGGAAAAGCCCCGTCCGGCTGACGGTTTGAATAATGCCACCGCTGTTTAGAGTCTATTTGGTCAGTGTCTTTAAGAGGAGGAAAAGCAGCAGTCCATTATTTCTGTTCCTGGGTGGCGGCACAGACTGTGCCAACAATTCCCCTCCCTCCCCCCCCCCAAAAAACAAAAAAACATACTAATACATTTGCTTCCTGAATCCATGAACTCCACATAAACCTGCTTCATTTTACAAGGATCTCCTCCTTATAATCAGCACGCGTCAGCAGGAGCCGCCTCGGCCTCCCTGCGAAGCTTTTCAGTGCAACGTTGAATCCTGTACTTCACATCCACGCGCAGAGCTACGAATCCAAATCAAATGAAATCAGCAAAACACCCTCAGAGGAAATTGTGCTTGTTTTGTACACGAGTGGTTGTCTGAGGAGGTCTCGGTGTGGACTCCAGAAAGGAAACCTTGTGTGAAAGGTGTTTTCGTGACCTCCAGAGAGGAAATGTGCGTATGACATGAATAAATAATAAATAGGACATCTGGGGGTATATACAGGGGTGGGCTATTTACAGGAGGGAAAAAGCTAATCGATACCAAACACAAAAGCTACAGCTGTGAGTTAATGTATAAAAAGGTGACGGGGTAATGCCCTGGTTCTGTGGAGGTGGAGGCTTGTAGCTGTATGTCTGAAAACATAATTGCAAAACTCACTCAGCAGACGTAATTATGAGCACATGATAGGAGTAAAAATAGAAGATAATGGTGTTTGAAAATGTGCTCATATGCATAACAGATTCTGTTCTCTGCCTAAAGACTCGACACGTGGCCCTGACTCTGTCTAAACAGCTCTTCATTATCTAAACTACCCCCTCCCATCCCTTTACATCATTGCTTTCATCATTATTACTCTCAACTAGTAGATCTAAAAGACCCGCCCTCTCCTGTCAGGAAAGGTTAGCAGCTAGGAAACATTACACCTAAATACAGGGAGGTTCAGAAGGAAAGGTCCTCACGTCAGAAGCGAGCAGAAGTCGGACAAAGACGTCTTTTTCTTTTTGTGAGAGTGAGTGTGTGTTTGTGGTGCTCTCCTTTGTGAGGGATTGTAATGAGTCAGTCATTTCCATCTCTGCTCCTGGAATCAGTCCCACGCTCTGGTCTGGTCGGGAGTAAACACCAGAGCAGCTCCATGTTGCACCGAGCAGGAAACCAAGCAGGGAGAAAGAGCGGTGGGGTTATTCTCAGCAAAGAGACAGGAAACAGTGTGGATCAGGTCTGTGTTGTTTCATGTTTGCAATTAATTTGAACTGATTAGGTGGAGGTTTCTGTCACTGAACACTAAAGCTACCTATGTAATACTTCACAGGGGATCCTTCCCTATGTTTGTGTGTGTTTGTGTGTGTGTGGGTGTGTGTGTGTGTGTGGTATATGTGTGTGTGTGTGTGTGTCTCAGTCGTCCCGGCAGGTCGGCAGGTTGACGAAGGTGAAGATGTTGTACTCGATGAGGCAGGAGAAGCACAGGAAGACGGAGTAGAGGAGGAGACACATGAAACCCAGGCGTCCGTCCAGCGTCCACTTGTTCAGGTGAACTCCCAGGACCTGCACAGACGGGGGGCAAACAGATGACAAGACGAGCTCATCAGGAGACAGGCCGATGAAGAGAACTGAGGTATGAAGAAGCAGAAAGCTGTCAGAGGCAGAAGCTGTCCTTCAGAAACTCACCGTCATGAACACAGACGCCAGCAGGAGCACCACGGAGAAGATCAGGCCTTTGCTGTTCAGTTTGATCTGCAGGAAGAAGACGTGAGAGACATGACTCGTCTATGAGTGCCACGAACAACTTTGGAGGCAGACGTTCTGTAATGGGGTGGTAAAAGATTAAACACAGTATTTTCTATGTACTGCAATGACTGAGTGATGTGCCACTGACCCATGCTCCCATTTTATTTAAAGATACCAAACATCTTTTAAAAATTAATCCTGTGAAGCACCACAAAGGTAGTAGACTTGTTTTAAAGTAGCTAGTCTGGATTTGTGTTGAGCCCTGATCAGACTCCAGAACAGCCATGGATGCCACATGGTCTCACACATATTCCTTTATATGCTACAGCTGTGGGTATAAGGACACAGAAGAAGAGGCACTAGAGAACATGACACCTGAAGGACAATTCATGACCTCTACATGACACTTCAAAGGTGGACAGCACCTGGTTTTTACATGCAACAGGTCTGCAGATGGTCTCATTGTCCCAAACGTGTACAACACAGTCCCGTAAACCAGTCATGAACAATCAATTTAACCGTTTACGACCCCATCACTGATGCTAACCGATGGATTTCCACGGACATAAACAGAAATTAAATTAGTTTATATATATCTATCTTTTGGCTAAAATTGCTCACCTTTCACTTAAATACAATCAGCATAAATGTTAAAAGAGTTGACAGAACATAACCAGAGATACCATGCTGTTTATTCCCAACATTCTTCTTGCTCGTTGTAACTCCTCACCATAAGACCTCAAACTCAGTCTTCAGGCCCAAACACAAACAGCTTCATCTGGCTGTTTCTCACACACAGTAGTCCTCTCCACTGTCTCTAAGCACTCTCTGATGTGTAAAATCCCCTTTAAGTAGACATGGAGTGGAGCTAAGGAGCTGCAACACATCGCCTGCAAGCGGCCACAGTAAAGTCAAGTTGATCCACAGTTTTATACGACTGTTACCATCTGAACAGGTAATACAGCCAAAAATGGACATCAGCTGAATGCCAGTGTTCATTATTTAAAAAAAGAATACAATAAAATAAACAAAGCAAAACCACAAACCCATCTCTGGCTTAAAGCACTTTAAATTCATCTCAGGTTCAACTTCTTTGTGTCACAGAAACAAACTATTTAATTTCCCTGTGCTGATAATGTGGGACGGAGCACCATAGAGCCCAGCTGCTTTCATTATCAACACCAGAAAGAAAGTCAGCAGCTCATTCTAATTTCACACTCACTCTTTCTCCGTCACACACACACACACACAGACGTGTGCACTCAGAGGCTCTGCCGTAGCCACGAAGTTGCTTTTTGTTGTGCTATTTGTCATCTCATGTGTCGTCATGTAGATTGTGTTACTTCATGGAGCAGTGTGTCAGCATCTGGTGGCTTATCATGTTTGCGATGCTTTTTATATTCCAACTGAGTTTTATTATCATCTAAAGCACACAGATCGTTCCGGAGCATCTCTCCCTGTTTTAATCATATTTCCTCACTTCATCCATCAGAGACCGTGTGTTATCACTCCACACACAAAACTCAAACGTAAACTTTAGACAGGGTGTTGAGAGTCTTATCTGTTCTGCTGCTAACGGGAGAGCACGGACACGGACAGGTTTCCTTGTTCGCTGCTTCACACTGAAATTCAGATTAAGCGATGAGTAGGTCTGATATTGGTTCCAACTCTCTGTTGGGCTTCATGTTAACCCTTGAAAGGAAAACGTCAACCTGAGGACGGCTGTGGCTCAGTGTCCTGCTCCATGCTGTGGTCTGCAGACCTGTGAGCTTTCAAAGAGTCAGTTGACCCACATGATTCCATCTCTGCCACTCACCCCTAGTGGTATCAAATCATTCTGAAATACCAATTATTTTACTCTTAAACATCACAAAGAAAATGTTACTGGGATGTCAGAAGAAGTTTTGGACTTGAATATGTCAATATTTGGCAGAATGTGTTGATTCCATATTACAGTTGGTCTGTAATCTATCTACAACAGCCAATCAGCAGGCAGCTCTACAACTGTGTGACTCACATTTTCACACAAAAAAGTATGAATGCTGGAAATTAAAAAATATTACAAAATATTACAGAGAGGTTATACAGCTGCTACATGTCCAGCAAAACACAACAGATACTGTTAACCGTCACAGTAAGTTCAGCTACTGATGGCAGCAGCTTCATCTCCTCCGTCCTCCTGTTTATAAGTGAAGTCTGGGAATGACAAGATTATGAGAATACAACATTCAACATCAATAACACTGAACTGGACTAAATGATGGCATATGAGCAGTCCTACACCAGATTTTCTTGTGTTTTCTGTACAGTCACACCTTTTCAACATGATGCAAACATAAGCAGACAGAGGAGAGCGTCGGCTGTACAGGGACCTATCTGGCAAAACATTTTGCACGTGAAGTAAAACAAATCAGCAAATGAGAGTGAACGATGTCTGCCTTTGTTTTCCTTTTGTTATTTACATTCGGATAAGTACTTCTGGAATTTAGCACTACATTTTCCATCATGCCTCAGGCGACACAAACAGGAAGTGGCCACACAAACCTGCTCCAGAATGTTTTGATGTACGCGCAAACGTCAACATACTCTCCAGTTTTATACAAACTGCTGGAAAATGATAAGTGAGCTGACGGAGGCCAGGCTGCATCATCACCACCAACCACTCACTCTCACACTGCATCCACCCAGGCTTCCTGGTGTTCCCTCACGGTCTCCCATCCAGGTACTGACCAGGCCCAACCTCACTTAGCTTCCCAGATCTGATGGGATAGAGCATTCACAAGGCGGTATGGCCACATAGATGCCAGTGAAGCTGATTTTACTGTCATTTATCGCCAATATATATCACTAACTCTGTGTTTCTGTGTCCTGTGCTTGTTCTCTCCGCAGATGTCTCTGGATCTGGAGCCACGCGTCTCACATAGGTTTAAATAGTGAGTAAATAATAGTTGGACACACTGTTGGAGATTTATTCAAAATTTAATACAACACTTAACAATCCCATCTGGTTTGGGCTTAGTGGGACTAATGTTAGTTTTTCAGCAGGACAATGAGCCAAAACATGTCCAGGCTCTGAGAGGGCAGGATGACCAAGAAGTAGATTGATGGAGAGCTGCATCAGATGACCTGAGCTTCACGTCCCGTGAGTGATTTTATATGAGTGTTTGAATATTTGTAGGAGGCGCTGTGGAGCCGTTTGACCACGCCCATTCCTGAATTGTATATCAAACATTAGGTTTTGAGATTTGTGAGGATTTGTGTGGATTTGGTGATTTTATGTGGATCCCTTCACCTCCAAAACCCATTTCGTTCCATATGGTGATTTTGTTCAAAATGGCCACCATGCCACGCCCACACCGTGTGACGCAGCCACGAGATTTTAATAACTTTTCATCCTGGAGGGGTCTAGATGCCACACAGCCAATTTGGTGAAGATCGGCCAAAAATCCTGGGAGGAGTCCAATGCCTGCGCACCATGTGCTGTAGGGGGCGCTGTTGAGCTTTTTTGAAACTTTAAAACCAGGAATGTTTTTGTCTTGGGCTACTGTACCTGCATACCAAATTTCATGAGTTTACGTGAAACTAGCCGTATTAACTCCACTAAAGCCCAATTTTCAAGGTGGCGCTATTGAGTCATTTTGCCATTCATATGTGTAATTCCCCCAAAATATCAAATTTTTCACCAGTCCTGATGTGTGTGCCAAATTTGGGGAGTTTTTGAGCATGTTTAGGGGGTCAAATTGAGGTTCAAAGTGGCGTAAGAAAAAGAAACCACCATCCCCCCAAGCCCCCAAACCGCCAAAGAAACATTAAGGGAACAATAGGGTCCTACGCAATGTAGGCCCTAACTACATAACTCCAAATATGCTGTTTCATGGATTAAGTTCTCAGTTTTGTTCGACATTGTAAAAAATGAAAAGATAAAGATAAACCTAGAACTAACGTCCAACCCTTTGACTGCTACTGCATGTGACATCTGTGTGTTGCGGTTTGACACTGAGAAGAAGAGGTGTGATAAGTCAGACACTGAGGGGAAGAGCAGTGTGCTACTTACATCAGAGCCATAGTTGATCGCCAGGGTCTTCAGGGCCCAGGGGAGACCGAGCCCCACCAGAATGTCAAACACGTTACTGCCGATGGAGTTGGACACCGCCATGTCTCCCATTCCTGAACACACAGACAGAGAGAGGGAGAGAGAGAGAGAGAGAGAGAGAGAGAGTTGTGAAGCAGCAGCAATAAAAGGAAGAAGAAAGGGAACAAAGAGGCACAGAGAGACCGCATGAAAAGGAGAGTGGGCAGCGAGAAGACAGGAAGGTAGCAGGGTGGGCACAGGAGAGATCAGTGAGCGATCTGTCCCGCTGACGTCCCAAAGAAACGAGGCAGCCATGAAGGGACAGCAGCTACAAAGCAGGGGAAGGACGACTAAACTGCGGTGGCGAGTATCTGTCCCCCACTGAGACCACCACACACACACACACACACACACACACACACACACACACACACACACGGATCTGTTTAAATATTTGATGACAGGAGCAAGAATAAACACAGATGAAAGGATGGAGGAAGGGACCCCGTCGTCCTGTCTTCACTCTCCCTTTTTTTTACGGGGGACAGTGGATAAAGGTGGCAGGCTCACCATCTTTACCTCTCCCTCCATTTTCCTCACCCAACTCAATCTCTGTCATCTCCTCCCCTCTCCAGCTCTTCCATAGTGTATTTGATGCTGTTGTTTGGCTTCCATCAGACTGTAGGTGTGTGTGTGTGTGTTAAATGACAGCTTGCTAACCTGTCATTTAGTGTGTTTGTGCTTGGATACCTTGTCGGGCCACTATGAGGCTGGCCATGCAGTCAGGGACGCTGGTTCCGGCGGCCAGGAAGGTGATGCCCATGATGACATCTGGGATGCCGAGTGTGAAGCCTATCACTGTTACCTGACAGGTACACAAAGGCAGAGGCAGAGTGTTACTTCTTGTATTTTGACAGCCAAAGCCAATGCTGGTGGAGAGAGGAGGAAAATAAAAACAGTGTGAGATGGGTTTGACCCCAAAACTCTGTTAAATCTGTATTTATCAACATGTGACTATTCATTTGGCACCTAAATTAAAGGTAAAACGGAAAATGAAATGTGCACTTACCAATAATCTTATATTAACAGAGAATAAAATTATGTCTGAGAGATGTCTCTCACTGTGACAAACCCTCACGTAATGATTACCTGACTGCTGCTCTGAACAGCGTTTTAAACCCCATTATCATGGGATTAACATTACAAGTAGGTGGGGGATAAAATACTCCCTGTGGGTCCTGTTGTTTGACTCATCGTTCTGGACAGGAACTGAACCCTCTGAACTCCACACAGTTTGGGAGCATTTTCTGCTGCTGTCACATTTTTACTCACTGTGGGCTCATTTTGCCACATAAAGTCCTGCATCTCTCTGGAAAAGCACAACCATGACTAGAAGTAGAGACTCAGTGACGTCTTTTTTGTGCAGAATGACGCAATTATTATGGCAACTGTAGTTAAAACCAACTAAAATGACATATGAGGGTGGCTGTGGCTCAGGTGGTAGAGCGGGTTGTCAACTGATCACAAGGTTGGCGGTTCGATCCCCGGTCCCTCCACATGCTGAAGTGTCCTTGGGCAAGAAATTGAACCCTAAGTTGCTCCCAATGGCAGGCATGGAAGTCTGTCGCCATTGGTGCATGAATGAGTGAATGAGAAACACATTGTAAAGCACTTTGAGTATCACTGAGGTAGAAAGGCGCTATATACTGTATGTGCAGACTATTTATCATATGAGACTCAGCTAAACTGATTCTGTAAATGTGCCACTGTTTTGCTAACATTAACCAAATCATAACATCCCTCAGTATCAATTAAAGCAGCTTTAAATTAGCCAGTATTAGCCAACTGATGCTACACTAAATATTTCCTTTGTGTCTAACCTTTCAGTGATTTGCTAACATGTCTGCAACGTCAACTTTAAAATAACTACTGTATCTGACTCATTATGGTCAACAAAAAGGTATATGGTGAATATGTTAGCAAACACGGAGCTACATTAGCATCCACTTAGAGTCATTTTTCTCTCCTGTTAGCCCTTATACTAAATATCTGGCTCTTTAGCTACTGAAGGTTGCACTATGTTCACCCGCACATTGCTAACTTTGTCTGGCAGCTTTACGGTGCATTTATCTGAGCTTATTTGTTATCCATTAAATCCAAGCAATGAGCTGAAAGATGCTAAAAACATCTGTGCAGCTGCTAATGTCTGCAGCTGCAGCTAACGTATACTAGCTAACGACTGGCAACATTATATGACACATACTCGAGTCAGTCGACCTTTGTTCTGACAAAAAAACATGAACTACTTTAAGAATAAAAGCTACGGGACCTGCTTATTTTGAATATATTAATGTTTAACATATTTTATGCAGGGGCTGCACGGTGACTCAGTTGTTAGCAGTGTTGCCTCACAGTTAGAAGATCCCCGGTTCACGTCCCGGTTAGGACGCCTGGGATCTTTCACTGTGGAGTTTGCATGTTCTCCCTGTGCAGCGTGGGTTCTCACCGGGTACTCCGGCTTCCTCCCACAGTCCAAAAACATGCTGAGGTTAATTGATGATTGTAAGTTGTCCATAGTTGTGAATGAGAGTGTGCTTGGTTGTCTGTCTCTATATGTAGGCCTGTAATAGACTGGTGACCTGTCCAGGGTGTCCTCTGCCTTCGCCTGAATCGGCTGGGATAGACTCCAGCCCCCCGGTGACCCAACAGAGGATTAAGCGATGTATAGATAATGGATGGATGGATGGATATTTTATATATAGTACTGGAGCTGGTAAACACTGTAGTAGCTTTATAACAGCTTTAAGCTTACCAGCACCTACTGCTGCTTTTTGTATTGTACAGTGTTTATTCACATTTTTTACATTTCTTAGGCGTGCAAATAAAAAGAATAAAGACATATTCATTTTGTTTGTTGACTTCCTCATGCATCTTTTTTGTCTGCACTTATCGATGGGCTACTAATTTGCCTTTATGTTTCCATTTTTCCACTAATGCACCTACAGCAGCAGGCCTCCCTCCCTGCTCCACTTTGGTTTTCGGTTCCAATCAAAATTTCTCACAAACACACTTTACATAACTCTAAACAATTATGTTTGCCAGCCTGTCTCCCCGACTGTCACTCACCATCCACACCATGATGTAGGAGAAGCCAGCGATCCACAGGGTGGAGCAAGCGAAGGACAGCATGAAGTAGTTCTCCCAGCGAGGCGAGTTGCAGTTGGGGACGGTGAAGTAGAGCAGCAGACACAGAGGCCAGGCCAGCAGCCACTTCAGCTTGTTCACCACACCGGCTGCAGGCACACAGCAAGAGAGAGCATTACACACCGACATACATGGACTGAACGCAGAGGAGAGACGGATAAATACCACAGCAAAGAGCACCCTTTAAAACTGACACTATCGTCCATCAATTAGAATAACTTACCGTATAACTAAAGCACGTTTCATCAGATTCATGCACGCTGACTTCTGACTACATGGCTTTGAAATGCGGAGGCAACGCATTAACGCTTTGTTGCAGAACGTCTCTCAGAATTACCACATCAGATATGAAGAGTGATGTGGATGAACAAATGATTGATGAATAGTATTTTCAAAAAGGAAAGAAAGCACTGTAAGATCAATCATGAGCATGAAATTTAAAATCAGATCAAAATAAATAAATGGCTGAACTTAAACTTGATAAAGACACAGTTTGATCTACGCACCCTCGATTTGATAAAGGAAACAACTCATCTGCATCTGATTACCAGTAAATGCTAATAGCAGAGAACAAGATTAATGTCAGAGTCATGGTTTTGCTTTTGTTCAGCTATGTTTTGATCAAATTATTCACATTTCTATCTGAACGACATCACAGTTAACAGTAAATTTATCAGTTCATTTCATCGTTTTCTGATGACATTTTCGGTGGAAGTAGTTTTAAGTTTGTCAAGCCTGTTTGTGTGTTGTGTGTGTGAGGAATGGACTGAAGGCCAATTCTGACTGTCTGAGGATGGAAACTCAAAGCAGAGTGTGGCAAAAAAAACTGAAAGCTAACTGGGATTTCATGCATGACTGTCAGTCTCTTTGTAACGGCTACATGTATCTGTATTATAGACAGACGTAGTTATATTAGCATTGACACTGAAAGCAGGTTTTACCCAGGCTCTGTCCTGGTCAAAAATGTGCCCACGCACACATGGTTTGCATGGTCTAATGTGATGCTCATATAAAAGTGAAAAAATAAACTACACTCTCTTGTTTGAGGAGGAGTTACATGCTGGAATAATTCTGATGGACACAGTGTGTTGTCCACACAAACATAAGTTTTAACCAAATTTTTAGGTAATCTACAGAAGAAAATGCAAATGTATGTCTGTTTACATCCATCCACGGTTCTCATGTCCTGTCATGCCCACCCCAACCCAAATGGTTGAGGCAGATGTCTGCCTTCCCTGAGCCTGGTTCTGTCGGAGGTTTTTTCCCCTTCCCTATGCTAAAGGTTTTTGGTTCCTTCCCACCCTCGCTGACTACTTGCTCATACGGAATCCAAAAGCAAGTTTGGATCGTTGGGTTTTCAGTTTTCTGTACTTCCTTACCATGTTAAGCACCATTAGATGACTTGTGTTGTAAAACCATAACCGAAAATGCATATAGATACAGTGGGATGGAAACACACCCACAATATGGCTGCCAGTTTTGTGGCCCCTGTCCCTGAGCTAAAACCTGTGCTGCAGCCAGGCTCATGTTCTGGCTGTAGTGTTTTTATGCTAAGCTAGGCTAATCACCTCCTGTGTGCACACCTCTACACTTGTCCTCATTCTTGCAGAGAAAGCAATTAAATGTGTTTTCCAGCAACAGTGACAGGAAACCAGTCATCCATGAGTCCAGCAGCTACCTGGGCACTGGAAGGGCACAAATGGTCCTTCTCCATCCTCTTCTTCTTCCTCCTCATCGTTCTCGTTGTTCTCGTTGTCCTCGTTCTCCGTCTCATTTCCCGCCTCTCGGTCGTCATGGCGAACGCCGATGCCCCTCTCGGCCCCGGACAGACCGTTTTCTACGCCCCGCCTGCTTCCTCCTTTTGCAGGGACGTCAGAGTCACCGTTGGTCAGAGTCCGTGTGTTGATGAGACGCTGCCTCTGGACATCACCAACACACACACATCGACACAGAAGGAGGGCCGGGTCAGCTCTCAGGGCTCAGCATGAAACAGATTGCACTGATGGAAACAGCCTCATCTGACCTTAAATACTAAATGTCATTCAACATTTGTGCTTACTGTGTCTGTTCAAGGATCTTTTTAAACACTAAATAATACAAACAGGCTCTCCTCTGCTCTCATTTTTACACAAACTTGTTCTGTCAGTTTCCACATGAACAACAGAGAGCAGCACCATGAATGCCTTTGAGCAGAGAGGGAAAGTGTGCACGGTTATCTCCATTTGAATGACAATCACGTCTCCCCTCTCTCCACGATGGCAGGCTTTTCACTGCACCTTCAAGTGTGGCTCTTTGGAACAGTCTTTAGATGAGGCTGGATGAAACTTTGTAGAAACTAGTTTGTTGCAAACACACTCCTTCTCTCAGGTCGACACCATTCAGCATCTTCACCTTACCAATCCTGACATTTGCAGATAAGTTTTAGCCTAACTGTCCATTATTAATGACAAAAAGGCATTAGCTAAAAAGCTAATGGAGGTTGTGCTTAAAAGTTTCTGTGTGTCACCTGTGTGAGAAGAGTGGATGGTTTCCGTGAACCCTTTATTGTTCAGACACTTTTGACTGAGGAGACCAGATTGAGACACAGTTTAAAAGAATGACGGCACACTTGTAATATAAGACTGTAATGTCAGACTGAAGTCCCAATTGTTGGCAGTAATAAACTGTACTTAGTATTTGTATGGTTCATTTAATATGTAATAAATAAGCAACAAATAGACTATTTTAAATATTCTAAAATGAAATGCAACGCCTCCAGCCAGGGAAATTATGCTGTGTGTAAAATTCCCCCACCCCTCCCACATTAGAGAAGGACAATGCTGTCTTTGTGGCTATTAGACTGACTTTTCGGTCAACATGGTTGTACCTGTTAGTGCAGACTGCCCCCTGGTTAGACTTTAGGGATGTCACAATACCAGAAATGTGGCAGTTGACACCAGTCGTAGTGAAATTCTTGGATTCTCCATACAAATTTCAATACCACAGTAAAAAATGAAACAATGAAATGATTGTATTTCAAATATTGCAAGAACTGCAATAACTTGGGACGGAGTCATTAAAAAGACATTGCTGTTATTTAAAACAATTGGTGCTGAAAAATAAAATAAAAACTATCAACTCTGTTATAGTAGCTAGCAATTTTACGAGAGAACCTCAGTCCTGATCCTTTGTTCACGTCCAGTTTCACACGTGTAGGAAATTTTAATTATTTTCTCAACAAATCCAGTAACCAATCAGTAATTCAGTAATTTATAGTGACAATGCTGAAACAGCTGATATGAGCCATGGACAGGATATAGGCTGCAGCAGCTGCTTCCACCTATGCCAAAGGAATATAAAAACGCTGTTGATCCTAGTTTGATTTAACACACGTGTGCTGGCCAGAGGTCACCAAGCATCACAGGAGACTTTGGCATGGTTCCCTTTAACAAGCTAAAGCCCAGCAGTGGGATCTGCTTGCCAACTTGGAACTGCCTGCCTCCTCTGGTCTGTACAGTAATAAATGGTAGGAGGATGACCCTGGTAATGCCACCAGGTACTACGACAATGTTTAAAGTGTGTATTATTATTTTCTGAGGCTCTGAAAAGCTTCAGATACAGTTGGTAGACTTCTGTGTTTGTGCTGGTCTCTCCTGCTCATCATTCTCCTTGTGATTTTATTGTGAAAAGACCATTAGGAAATCCTTGCTCTCCAGACATCCTTATTAGCAGTCTGTCCTGCTAATACCATTGCCGGTATTGACATATGCAAATATATTTAAACTGAAATAGTTTAGACTATGTGCAACAGATTTCTGTCTCTTCATTGTGGCTGTTTAATGCACAGACATCAGGTGCTGTAATAAAAACAAGAAACACAACTAACTTTAAATAAAACACCAAATTTGTTTTCAGGGGTAGTTCTGGGAGGTGATGGACTGAAAGGTATTTTGCAGCAGTTTGTGGAAGGAAACATAAGATGTCATGTCATCCTTACCACCCAGTGTCTACACCAGGTCTTCATCAGTCCCTTTTACAAATGTGGAATAACAGGTCATGTCTAGAATGTTCAGTGTTGGAACTGATTTGCAGGCCAGAGCCTCTGTGCAGCTCCAGATTACCTTGTTAAAGAGGCTGTCTGAAAGGCTGTCCTCTCTGAGAGAAACACACTGCAGTCCATTTCAAATTGGAAATCTCAGCCATCTCTTTTTTTTTTCTCTCCCTGTTTTTCAATCAGAAGTGCAGCGGCAGTGCGCCTGTGTGTGTGTGTGTGTGTGCCCTAACCTCAGTGATGAGCATTCGGGAGGCCATGGTGAGGCGGGTTCTGGGGGAGAAGTGGCTGGTGATCATGATCCTCATTCCGGCCTCAGAGAAGGACAGCTGGTGGGGATACGCTGACAGCAGCTCATCCACCATCAGCACGGATGGCTTCCTGTGGTGGTTCGCTGCAGGACACACACACACACACACACACACACACACACACATAAACACATTATGAGCACTAGAAAACACACAAATCTACTGTACTCTACACCTTGGAAAATCTGTGCTAAAACAAACATTTATCTCAGAGGCACACAATCAGATCCTCAATGACTGACAAGCTAAATGTATCCCACATCCAGAGCTGGCTGGCCCATTAGGCAATATGGACAAATGCTAAGGGTGCTGTGGGCTCCAGGGGGCGCCACAAAATCGGGAAAAAGTCACCTTCAATATAATTATATTAAAACTAGTTATTACAATTAAGTCTTAAAATGGAAAAACTCACATTGATTCAAATGTAAAGCAATGGCCAATAATATTACTGCTAAACAATACTATTTGATTTCTTTTGTAACCGTATGTACATCGCCAATGGAGGGAGGCTCCATATAAAAGCACATTGGGTAGGGCCTACACCTACACAAAAAGTAATAAAGTAAACATGGAAATTAGCTGCAGGGAATGACTATTTGTAAACTGGATTAGGATTCGTGCAAAAATCAGTTTTCAGGACGCAAACAACACAGTAACAGGAAAGGTTGAGACAAACTGGAATCATCTTTGTAGAGCGGAGACTGAGCTGGGAGGCAGTTAGCTGAGCTCACAGACTGCATACAGAAGGAAGAAGTGGTCCAAGCTCGACCAAGCAGCCTATATCTTTACATCTCAGTAATTAACATGGATTTTTTCTTGTCTAATTGGAATAAATGTGTCGGCCCAGTGCCAGTGTACACCCAGCCGCTTCATCGCAGTTCAGCCAAAAGTCAACCTTTTTTCAGCAGGACGGCCGTAGCGTCGCAGCCATCGTCCAGCTCAGCGTTGCTGGCTGCACCGTTCCTCAGACTGGACGAGTTCTTCTTCCGTCTCTCCAGAAAACGAACAACATGCGAGTTCAACCTGAAACACGAGCCAGAGCAAGTTTACATGCTGCACGGTACAGGTGGAGCTGATACAGAGCTTCAGCTTTTGTACCAGTCATGCTTGAAGAAACTGCTGCAGGTTTTTTTTATAGCTGGAGCAAAATGAACGGTTTAGTTGCATACAGTTCAGGTCTAGACTACTTTATGCAAATCAGGAAGAGTTTTTAAAACAGGGTTAATAACATCAGAGCCACTCTCTCATTGTTAGCAGGATGTTATTTACTCTATAATTCACAAGTTTGATAGAGCAGAAAGAATCTCTCTGGATACCCACACCGACATATACTGTATTTTTAAATCCTCTTATTTCAGGTTCTTCATTCAGGTCTTCTAATTGGTGAATCATACTCACTTCATGATCAAAATGTAGACGAAATACATCAGAATCAGCGTGAGAGCTTCCCACCTACAGAGACAGGTGGGATCAGTTCATTATGTGTTATACTGTTTGCTGTAATCTGCAGCTGTAAGTTAAATGAATGATTAATGATGGTTAAAGTTTGGGATTCGTTTTAAACAGTCAATACTAGTAAATATCTGACTTACCAAACCACTTTTTCATCATATATGAACTGTAACATGGAGAAGAGAAAAACAGCAGAGAAGTGAAAATCACAGAATTAAATACAATAAACATAATTAATGTATATATATATTTATATATTGTATCACAGTTGTGCTGAGGAGCGCAGAATGTTTTGTTCTTTACTAGATCTGATGTAAACGAATAATTCATGTCAAAATCCAAGATCTGGACAGGTTTGTGTTTTAAAGGGTTACAGAATGATCTGCTGTACATTATATGTTAATATCAGGTGGTTCCTTACCACTATTAGAGCAGTGATAGACAAGGTGTAGTAGACAGAGTCTCTGAGCAGAGGCCAGCAGGAGAGACGTATTGTCTGGGGAAAAGGCAGACAGAGAGAAGGGAGGACTGAGACGGTGCTAAAACTTGCCGACACTGAACTGCATTTTTGTCCTGTTGAGTAACACATCCCACAAGGTACTCACTGCTGCGCTCTACCCAAAAGATAAACCAAGTGGTGTGTGTGTGTGCGTCTGTTTGGGTCTTACGTAACATGTAATCTAAATCAGGAAGAAAAAAAACCCCAACAACTTTCAAGTATGCTTCTCTTCCTCGTGGGATTACAGCAGAACGGGGCAGATACCGTCTCCTGACTCACCCCACAGAGAGGACACAGTTTCTATCCGAGGTTTTTTAATGTGAACGAGCAACTTCACACTTGTAAGTGGCAGATGAATACAGATATTTTCACCAGGCACAAAGAGGCCTGAGCTTCTGTCTGTCTATGTGCCTGTATAATGTCGGCATCACCGTTCAGTAGTCATTAATACAGTAGTTTAAATGCTCACTAAAACCCTGTGCATGTGTGTGTTATGTTCTGTACCTGCAAAGCAAATATTCCGCACACTCCAATAATGCAGAGGATGTTGAAGACAGCGGAACCCACGATGGTGCCGACCCCGACATCTCCTTTAGTGATGAACACTCCTGTACAGCAGGAAACACACATGACTCCACAGCAAGCTGTCGGTCCACCTTTTAGATGGATAGAAGCTGGAGCAGTTCTCTGGTCCGAAAGGTTTGTCTCACTGGTTTCTGAATGAACTACTACAGTTATTTAAATAAGTCCCTCTATGTGGTTGGTACTGTATTACACAGGTTATATCACTGCTATCAGTTGTATATTACATATGTTGTTTTGTGATTAATACATTTCCCTCAAAAGATGTGTGAAAGCATCGCAACTACATGCGGTTAAGTTAAAAAAGTGTGTGTGTGTGTGTGTGTTCCTCACCAATGACAGATGTGAACAGTTCAGGTGCTGAGCTGCCTGCTGCCATGAAAGTAGCTCCTGCTACGTCCTCACTCAGGTGCAGACGCTGATGGACAGGAAAAGGGCCGGAACAGGACAGAGATCCATCACAGAGCATTAGTCAGAGAGTGTGTGTGGATGGAAGCTCCGTGGAATCACAGTAACGACCTGCACTGGGTTCTTACCTCACATATCTTCTCCAGGGAGGGAACAAAGTAGTCATCACACACCAGAGCCAGAGCGTAGAACATGTAGACGGCCTGCAGGGGCCCAAAGACACACCGACACAGGCGAGGATCAGTACAAATGACCAAGACAGCTGCTGAGAAAACAGCAGTGCTTCATGTTCTGTGTTTACAGACTATCATTTCCTGTCTTTGCCTCCAGCGAGACCCTTGAAACGTTACCCCAGCACTTAGGCCCCCCGTCTGCCAACTCAAGTAAAGCTTTCAGAAACTTTGCCATCATCTTTGACTCCTGAGCTAATTTTGGGGAATCTATGAAGTTAGTTATTTCAGAAGCACTGCCAAACCATGCCCTTTTTCAGCAGCTACAGCAACCATCCACTGCTTTGTGTCCTCCTTTATGGACGTTCATAATGAACTGTAACCAGTGGTCCTCAGGTGTTTGCTGTATTAGCCCCCAGGTTATCATTTGGGTCTCACTATCTCTGTTTTTCATATTTTTTGCCTCGTCTTTTACAGAATTGTGTAATCATGTGCTTTTGTCATTGTATGTTCTGATTCGCACTTCATAACCTTGATTTGGAAGCGTATAAATAACTCTGACTCACAGACCATCTTAAAGCTGACATAAATCAGAGCCTCAAAGCCCCAAAAAAACAAGTTAATGTTAAAATAGCCAAATGCCACTTTTTCAGGCTGCCCTCCCATTTCTGTCTAGTAGGAGGCAGAAGTATGACCACATTGATTAGTTTAAAGAAAGTCCTTTGGACAAAGTTATTGGGGTTGAATACTTTTTCATTTTCCAAATAAAAGTCACATGGCCATAATTAAAGCCTATCCTTATCATCTGTAGTACAATATCTTAGTATCTTTACTTGTGTTTTCTATCATTTTTAGTGAGCAGAAATCCATTGGTTAAAATAACTTTCACTATAAATCAAAAGTTGGTGTTGCTATGACTCCTTCTGGGCTGTCTGAAACATTCATGGCTTTAATGACAGACAACACTGCTGTTGGGATTCTAGTAGAATAATTCCTGGCCTTCCAAACTATTACAGTCCTAGCAGTAGTTGTCTATTGACTGTTGTACATTTTCTGGCTTTGTTTGGCCTGGTGGGAGGAAATATCAGCAGTAACTATTATTCACCAGTTGGCTTCACCAGTGTCTTAATAAGGCTACAGTGTGCCTCCATTGTTCCATCCATCATTCAGATTCGCACAAATGAAGACAGCCAGTCCACACTTACATACATGCACACTTACAGTCACATGTAGAGTGCTGCAGGTGATACTCACACAGAGGACGTGCAGACCCACTGCTCCTTCAGCGCGCTCCTGGTTGGTGAAGTAATCCCTGGGGAACTCATGGATAGCTGCAAAGAGAGAAGAAACAAACACACACACACACACACACACACACACACACACAGGCAAAATATGAACAATTAAGTATTAACTGCAGGTGAAGGATGGTACCCTGAGGAAACGTCTCACCAAGAAAACACAGATGAATAAAATGAAAACCAAACACAATGAAGCTGACACGCACAGATGCAGGATTTATTATCCAATAAGGTGTCAGAGGTATAAATAACTAGAAGCGGCACATCAGTGAATTTGAATAAAAGCGGTCGTTGAAATCCACAAGACAAACACGAGGAAGAAGAACACACATTTTTCATCATGTTTCATCTTTTCCAAGAGCTGCTTCTGCCTGTTAGTGATTTTCAATGAAACGTCAGAGAAGAATCTCTAAATGCCAGTTTGTGCACAAACATCCCACAGCAGAGGAAATGCAAAGACATCCACAGCTCTGGTCTGTTTCCCATTTTAAAGTAACTTGTATTTAACTTCAGGTTTTCTAAGACTGTGGCTGTTGGTTATTATAATTCATGCTGATGCCGTGCAGAAAGTCAGCCACTGTGTTCTGCTAATGGTTGTTCCCAACAACTAGTACACAGCACACTGCATGTGCAAGATCAAAACATCTCAACACTTAAAAACATTGTACAATCACACCAACCAAAGACATTTGTTCTGCTTATTTTCATATGAACAGCTCAAATGCAAGAAACCGGACGTGTCTGTAAATTTAAAGAAGCTACAGTGACCAACAGCAGCAGCAGGCTTTACCCCCACCTCAGTGTGGATGTACTGAAGCTTAAAATGGGACCAAGTAAGTCACAGTGGGCGCAAATGCATACATGATGAATTAAAACTGATTTTAAAAAGCCAAGCAGAGCACTCGATATTTCTGTCTGATTGTAGGATCATGAAAGTTATGAACACCACTGAGAGAGATCCTCTGTCTCTGTGAGGTTTACCTTCAGAGTATACCAAGCAGGTTTGAGCCAACTGTCTTCGCTGTGCAAACCTTTCATAAATCACTGGTTTTAAATGTCTCATTGTGTCGTGTTCCTATAGACAAAAACGGAGCTTCGCAGCAGCTCAGGCAGGCACAGAGTCGGTGCTAATCACAAGCCTCTTTACGGTCTCCGTCCACCCAGTCGGAGGCAGCCTCCATTCATTCCACCAGCTCCCTGCTCAGCACATGGCTCCTACTCCAGCCTCTACTGATCTGCAAATCATCTCGTCCTCCTCCCCAGCCTCCTCCTTAAAAAAGAAGGCATGCTCACACTGCGTTCATTGAAATGTTGTGAATCTCCAGGCCTGCCGGGGGGTTTGTGATCTCAGAGACTGCGTGTCATGCTTGCTCAGATTGTTGTACAGCATCACTAAGGCAGAGTCACCACCAAGCACAGATGTAGGTCATGTTAACAGAAGAACTTCACCCAGGCCAGCTTCAAGTCCAGCTGCTGTACATAGGCAGGGTCTGGGGTCTATTTGTCTCTATTTAGTGTAACCATGGCTTCATATAGTATGTTGGAGACAGGCCTTTACTTGTGATAACCTCTGTTCTCCCATTAACACACACTCCAAACTCCATTCATGTTCACCTATAGTCTTAACAAGCTCAGTACAACGTTCCTTTCGACAGCTCTGATTCCATGAGTACATTAAAGGTCATGTCACTAACTTTTTTTCAGAATGATGTTAAGCTACTAAACATTTCCTCCAAATTGTTTACAAAAACAAGTGTTGAGTTATATTAGCATGAGAATTTGTGGTAACAGACTTAGCAGTATCAGCAGTAACAGGGCCAGACCTCCTGATCCTGAACGTATACAAGTAAATTCTGAAGCTCCTTTTAAATAGTTAATATTATTCTAGTCAAGCCAAAAAACATTTTTTCCTCTGTAAAAAGCCTGTGGGGACATTACTGCAGTCATATTATCTGTAAATGTGTGTGCAAGTTGTAAGAACTCTGTATGGAAATGGTAAATTGTCTGCACTTATATAGCGCCTTTCTACATTAGCGCTTTACAATGTGTTTCTTATTCACACATTCACACACCAGTGGCGACAGAGCTGCCATGCAAAGCACTAGCCTGCCACTGGGAGCAACTTGGGGTTCAATGTCTTGCCCAAGGACACTTTGGCATGCGGAGGGGCTGGGGATCAAACCGCCAACCTTGTGATCAGTGGACAACCCACTCTACCACCTGAGCCACAGCCAGCCATGTGTGTTTACTGAAATGTGTGACTCTGTAAAGGAATAAGCAAATGTGTATTCATTTAAAGAAAGGTACTGAGAAATGTGAATGTGTGAAGGAAACTGTAGACGTGTGTTCAGACAACTAACTGGCCTGGATTGTATTGTTTCAGCTCTTGAAGCTAAAGACTTGCAAGTCCTTTTACATGTAAAAATCTCAGCACACATTTAAAATTTCTTGTGAACGTGGTACAAAATGAGACACAAACCGCTCCTCTTCAGTGATTAACTATGACGTACATCACTGCAGACTGTAGTTTATCCAGCGTCTGTCTTCACTCGTTGCTCTCTGCAGGACAAACCTGAACAGAGCCATCTCAGACCAGATGTGTTCAGAACCAGACCAGGTCTCCATGCCTCTACTGCTGATGAGGCAGCCAGACCTGCAGTTTCGGGCATGCAGACGTGATTATTGGGAGTCACTTCTGTTCAGGGCGCATGAAGAAGAAACAGCACCAAAGTCTGAATCCAGTGTTCCACACATGCTCAGTGGGAAGCCGCCCCGAGTGAGATATCACTTTGACACCACTCCGTCCCTCCATCCTCGACCCGACAGAGGTGACAGCATGAATCCATCCCCATCTGACAGCAGCGGCAAATCACAACATGCCAAAATATGTCGCATCTTCATTCCCAGCCATCATGTGCATTTCTTGTTGTATATGAGTCTGTGTACGGGCGGCCGCACTAAAAATAGCCTCAGCCCAGTGTGGCCATGTGTGTGTGTGTGAGTGTGTATTTTGGATTTGCTTGGCTTGCTCAGTGTGAGTACGAGCCGTGCACTTTCCCCGCTGTATGTTTGTCTGCTGCGTGCGTGTGCTTGTGTAACGTGAAGGCAACCCAATGTGCAGTGACATTCTCCCTCTCAACAGCCGAGAGCCTGTGAGTCAGGCGGCTTCGGCTTCAGCTGCCCTGTGTGGCCCAAACACAACACGGGCCTGTCTGCTCATAGGAACTGACAGCAGCATGGGGGGGGGGGGGGGACACGAGCGACGCAGAGGGGGAAGCGAAAAGAGAGGCTTGATTTACAAGATTTGGAATCTGACATGATGTGGAGCTGCCAGGAGAGAAATGATGGCAAAAGGGAGAGCAGAGCCAGAAAGAGGAGGTTAGAGCTGTGAATGACAGCAGACCTTTACCTGGCTGTGGTCAACAGGGCTGCAACTCAGCACGATTATATCTGTTAATTTAACCTGTTCATCCATCGCTTGTTTTCTCAATTAATTGATCAGTTATTTGACCATAAAATGCCAGAATATATAGAAAAATGGCGATCAGTGTTTCCAGAAGCCCAAGATGACATCCTCTTGTTTTGTGCACAACCAAAAGATATTCAGTTTACTGTCATAGATGAGAAAAGAAACTAGTTAATACTCACAATTAAGAAGCTGTAATCAGAGAATTTAGACTTTTTTCTTTAAAAAAATACTTAAACTAATTGATTGATTATCAAAATAGTCAGCAATTAAAGTAAAGCTGGACAACTAAGTGATGAATTGATACATTATTCCAGCTCTTGTTGGTAAAGGTGCAGCAAATATTAGAAAGTCATTGAATGGTTATCAGTGGACAGACATCCTGACACAGCTACGGCTTGACAGTCATCTGTGTTTTCATTATCATGCCATATTATTTTCGCAGTGACATGAACATCAGCGATACAAACATCAGTATAAGCCATCATTAGCTTGCGCTGTGGTTCATTTTTATCATAAAAATATGTAGATGAGAACAACTACATCAGGAATTCAGCGGCATTAAAACAGCGAGACAGCTGATTACCAGTGATTGCTCCCTCATATCAGCAGAATCTCTGAGAATGAGAAACCCATTATAGCTTCATTCCAACACAAACATCTAAACGCTTTCATTTGGCCTGTCTGTAGGCTGATAGCACTTCCTATAAATAGGTGTCTAAAAGCAAAGCATTGTGGGTTTTGTCCTATACAATATTCCTTGTGTTAAGACTAAAAATGACAAATGATGTAATTATGATATTTCTAAACAGTAATCTATACATTCATTTTAGAGGCCAGTTCTAGCCACAATAATCAGATGTCGTTTTTTTTTTTTAAATTCTGACTGAGGTTTTAATTTTTGTCAAAAAATTAAATTTGGCTTGACAAAAATAATCAGATGTCTGACATGTGAAGGTGCACAGAACATGTAGGAGTGTCTTACAGCAGATCTGCATCGTTGTCCTCAATATTTAGCCCCTTAATGCCCCTTTAGCTTTTACTAAAAATGACAAAAAATTTGGAAGCCGTTCGTTTGCTGGAGTCTCTGTGTGCTTGACTCTTAATAGGAGGGAAGGGACTGGTGTTGCTGCGGCGCTGGCATCCAGAAGAGTTTACACTGTTTCCATCGTGACACGTTGTGCTTTCAAACGATGCTATTCAAAATACAGTGAAAATATTTACTTTGCCACGTTTGAAAGAGTTTATGGAGTTGATGCAATGAAATTATCCATCCATTACTTTGCTGACTTGTGTGAGAGGCAGAGTGAACCCTGGACAAGCTGCCAGTGCTGTTGATGTTATTAGAGCTACCAGTAGAAAGAGTGCAGAAAGTCTGTGATGAACTCCAACCTGTTCTTATAGTTAGAACACTGTGAGTCAAACAAATGCACACATGAACAAAAAGCATACCCAGCCATGTGCACAGGTGGCTCTGTGCAGTATCACTGCCGGCCACAGCTGTATACATGTGCACTAATACATATGTGGGAATGTTGAGTCACACCATCAAAGCTGGCACATCTGGACCTGGGCTGAGCTCTAGTTTAGTCTGCTCTGGATTTTGATCCAGAGCACTACACCCCCAAACAAGAGCCACAACCCGGACCAGAGTAAGACCGCATGAGAAGATTTACAAATGCATGTGAAAAATGTAGTTTTTAAGCAACACTGTCAGCTCAACACAAAGATCAAAGACTGCATGACAGCAGGGCTGCTGGAGAAGAGTGCAGCATGCTCCACCATTCTCATACATCTCTACTTACAGCTGTAATAAAACTAAATTCATGGTCCAGTATGGAGGAAGTGCCGAAATAGTCCCATTTTAAATCTTTAAAAATAAAAGCTGTAAAGATATAAAAACATTCACTTCTGCCGTTCCTCAAGGCCTCGAACAACTAACTTTAAAAGTGAGTAAGAATGTGGGGCGCCCTGATGGCCTAATGGTTATGTTGTGTGACCCAAGTGCAGAGGCGTAGCGGCTGTCCCGGGTTTGATTCCGACCTTGAGTGTTTACCGCATGTCCTTCCCTACTCTCTCCCATTTCCGACTCTATCCACTGTCCTATCTCATAAAGGCGTAAAAGGCCAAAAATAAATCTTTAAAAAAGAGACAGAGAGAGTAAGAATTTGCCCCCGGTGCTACCACACCCCTAATTAACCTAGAATCATCCAGGGTGATCGACAGTGTGGAGCTGATGCTGATGCAGACAGCATGGTTTTCCTGATGGCTGCATAAACAGCACATTTAGGACAGTCAAAAAAGCTGGAGTTACACATTCATGGGGACCAGAGTGTTATTTAAAAACAGGCCACTAAACATCATCAGAATATACTGATACTGACTGAAGCAAAACACGTCATCATGATCTTGGCTATACGTCCCAGCCTGAGCAGACAGTGTTAAATAAGTAAAAGAATGTTCATTAGGAGAAGCCAAACATGCCATCTGTAACCATTAAAGCTCTAGTCCTGTCTTTTTGTTGAGACTGAGGACACAGCCATCTTGTCTGCAAGCTGCTACCTCATAAGAGCATCAGCTGAAGCTCAGATGTCACATCTAGAGTCGGACGGTTAGTGAGAAGTGTTTATCAGGTCTGCTGGTGAAAATCTGTCAGAAAACAGCTTTAGTTTCGTTGCCAGTTCATTTCCAGCAGTGGAATGTCTTTCCCACTGAACCCTCACAGCCAGGACAACCTGTGCCAGGAGAGCTACACAAACACACACACACACACACACACACATGAAAACACACAGACAAAACCGAACCTACAGCACTCTGAGAACATGCAGGCAAGAAAACAATTAGGTTCAGTCTCTGTGTCGTCTCACATCCGACACATATTGTGTGCATATTCGTACACCTTCATAATAACACACACTCGCGTCTCACAAACACACAGCCTTGTGTAGGTACAGATGAGACGCTGCTTTAGCCAATTCCACACACCAAAATCACAAAGACGGCAACGTGTGACTGCTTCTTCTGGAGCGGCTATGAGGAGTCTTTGTGTTTTCATTTCACAGATTAGGGGCTCAGTGAACCTGGCCGATGCAGGCATGGACGCTGGCCAACTCCATTTCTACCAGAGATGTGTGCTTGTGTGTGTGATAGGCCATCGTCACAAAGCTGTTCTGTCTCTTTCCCTTCAGCCTGGCGCTGATTCAGACGCTTCCAGAGGAGAGAATGGGCAACATACCACGAAATATCTACGACACACGAGAACATGTTTGCATATCCAGGAGTGTGCAGCCCTGCAGGGCCAGCCAAGTTTGGGTTTCCAGAATTAGCAAATCCATCTCATCTGCTTTTGTCTGTACCAGAAATGTTGAAAACTATTTGTGAATCAAACGTCCAGTGTGGTCCTCTAATGACTGATCCAGTTATTCCAGAGCTTCCAGTAAACCTTGTGACATGTGACTGACATCCTGTGCAGGTGGGGGTTGAACTCTGATTTTTTTGGAGGGAGGCTAGCTCTTGTCCAATATATGGGTTTGGGTATATATGGAGACGCCATAACATTTATATCTGTATGCTATTATATTCAGCCACAACAGCCATATCATCAGGAAATACAGCAGGCTGAGATTAAATTAGATCCAGACTGAAAGGTTAGCCATGCCAGCATACTGTATCAGCTGATGTTAGCCCATTACACATGTATTAGTATCAGTGTACGCCAGCAGATAAATAACAAGAAACTGCAGCACAATAAAGTTTTTTATATGAGTTTATGTAAAACAGAAAGTGATTTTTGAATTCTTCAATATAGATCAGTAATGTCCTCAGGAACAGTTGTCTATCCATCATGTGTGACATCCAGTTAAACTTAAACCTCTACAGTGACCTCTGCAGGACAGACAGCTCTGGTTTAGAATACGCCACAGGTACAGTTAAAAGCTGAGGTAGGCTGTTTCTTTTTAGCGTCTGTGCCGAAATTTCATGCTGAATTTTCAGCATATAGTAAATCAGGTGGTCAGAGAAGTAACTAGCCTTCTGCTCCTCTCCCTGGTTCTGTTGTAAGACTTTAGAAAACCTACCCTATGATGGGAAACTTCAGTCAAACACAGAACATTTCTCCCAGATCAGGAGAAACAGTATGATGAGCAAACAAAGTCCACGATGGGCACTGGGCACGAGGGTGCAATAAAATAAACAGAGGACTTAAGAAATGTAAATCCCACTGGGAGGATCTTTGAACATAGACGAGAGGCTGCATTTGGAAATTCTGGCCACAGCGACTTGTTAGTAGATTCAGACTCAATACAAAGCCATTGAAGCGCTACCCAACCCCACTGCAACTTGGATCAGATCTCAAACGTCACTACTTTTTTGGCACCAACAGTGTGTGTCTACAGTAGCAGGTCTGAAGCCTGGAAGCTTGTAGAACCCTGGTTCAGAGTCTTCAACTAGACCAGTGTCTGATTTCAAGAATTTTAAACTATTTAATATTTTGTTTTAGGTTGAAATGAGATGTAACTTTTGAGAGGCTTGGGTTGTTCACTCAAATATTCTCTCCTCTGAACCTTCGCCCTTCTTGTGACTGAGGTTGCGTGTCATGTGTTTGCTAGTTGTGTTAGACAGTATTTATGCTGCTGCTGCCCTCTGTCCCTCTGGAGAAAAGCTTCCGCTGAGTGCTAGAACAATCAGTCACATGTGAGCATCCATCATGGCTCAGGATTAAACAACCGGCCTGACATCAGTTCTGTCGTCAGCTTCTCATAGTGCACTAATCTTGTTAAATATTCTTTGAGGAAAAAAAATGGAGTGAGTGACACAAAAGCGTTGCATAATCTCCAGATCTAGAAAAAAAAATCAATATGATGTACAGTCGCTGGTGCATTAAAGCTGGAAATGCATAATCTGAGTTAGCTGGTACTTTGTTGATGTAAGTGCAGCCTGAAGCCTCTCTGAAGGGCTTTATGCAGCATAGGATGAAGGGAGCAGAATGGACAATGGACACACTGTTATTAGTGTCTCTTAGATCCTTAGTGGGCTCAGATGAACGTTTGGAGAGGCCCAGGAAATGATTTGCATCTACTCTTCAACTCTTGCTTCCATGTTTGAAAATCTGCATCAGTTCTGACTTTTACAACAGAATAAACTTCCAGGTGGATTATATTTACAAAGTCTATACTTAATGTTTCCTGGAAAATGATTATAGGAAAGTTAATGCAGAAATTCAGATGAAAAGGTTGAAATTTTGAGCAGCGCTCTTAAAAAAGTTTCACAACAGGTCATTTAATGTCACATGTGATCTCTGCCTCTGTGCAGTAGTTAGTTAGGCTACGTTCAGACTGCAGGGCTTCGTGCTCAATTCGGATTTCTTTGTGAAATCTGACTTTTTTGTGAGTTAGTTCACATTTCCAGTTAAATGCACCTTGTCTGTGATCTCCTGTGTGAACTTCATGCAACCCAAAAGTGTCCCACATGTGCAGAAGAGGACACAACGACGTCACACACAGCGAGTGTGCTCAGTGTTTGTAGAAGTAAACATGGACGGTAACGATGGAGCGTATGTTGCAATTTTAAAATTGTTGTCCAACCAGAGCCAGCACATTTACAACCTGACATTGGAGCCAGGACCCTTAATATCCACGCTCAGCCATTTCTTTGGAAATGTTTTCAAAAACCGCCTCGAGTTTGTCCTGAAGAGAGCTGCCCCCCCAAATATTAATTAACTCCCAAACCTCCATTGACTGGACTCCACATTATCGTCCACCGTGGTTGTTGTTTTTGTTCCTGCTTGAACACAGAATAGAGACGTTTGTCGTGTATCAGTGACTTGTAGGTCGGATAAATGTGACCTGGCCGTTCAGACAGAAGTCACATGGCAAAAGATCAGATACCTGTCAGATTTAGGACCACATATCCAAGTGGACTGGGTTGCATTTGAAAAAAATTGGATCTGTGTTGTTCAGACTGTCATGAAAAAATCAGATACAGGTCGCAAGTGCAAATGCAGCTGTGATTTAAAAAGTTGGTCTTTTATTTTAAGTTGGTATTTCACAATTTCGTGCCTGTCAGGACATCCAGTCCATCATTTACCTGTGCAGCCTAACTTTCATACCCAGGTTAGTTTTGTGCAGGTGAGGAGTCGTAACTTCACTGCTGCTTCAGGACTGTCATTGAACACAGGAGGACTATATTCTGGAGCAATGCAAAGGCCAACGTATTATAGAACAAACAGGATGCAAAATGTGTGTTCAGCTGAATGTGAGGTCAAATGATTTAAGCTTGAACGAAGTGAAGCTTTAGGACTTCAATAGATGAGAAGACAAAGAAAGAATAAAAAAAAAATAACAGGCTGGAAAAGACTGCAGATCAGAGGCTGAGCCGACACACTGCACCAACCACACTCTGAGGCTGCTGCCTGCTGCTGGACATGATGCTGATGGGAGCAGTGAGACTACAGCAAACAGCAAAGCAACAAGCCAAAGGAGAACACAAAGATGAGGAGGGACAGCAGATCCAGGAGATACTCCTCTGTGGGTTCATCACTACGACAACCCCTTCTACAATACACATGAAAATACTGATGATAGCAGCTTTTAGTCCTTTAAAATAATAAAACTTGGTTCTGATTCAGCAGTTCCTAGATGAGCAGCTGTGTTTTGATGGAATTAAACATCACGTCAGACATGAGCAGTCCTGGACGACCAATCCTCTCCTTATCTCAGATCACAGGCAGGTAAACACCCCAGTGCTGCAGGGATGTGTGAAAGCTTAAGAACATTTAATTGAATGTGTGAATAGAAGAGCGGGGTTAATAACACTCTTCGGAGTTCTGTTTGTGTGTGTGTGTGTGTGTGTGTGTGTGTGTGTGTGTGTGTGTGTGTGTGTGTGCGTGCGCAGGTCTTTGTTTCTTTTTTCCCTGGAAACTTCTGACCTTTGACAAACCTCTGACTACTGTATGTGTCACAGCTCTTGCTTGTTTTCTTGGTTTGCAGCTTCTCTAAACATGACCAGGTTTCCACTGAGTAATGTACAGTACGTGTGTGTACACATTCTGTAGTGTAGAAGACATCACAACAGCAAGTGATGGGCAAATCCAAGAGTGTGGACTGATGCCAAACAGAGGTTGTGTTCCAACAGCAGCACCAAAGAATCCTTGTTCTTATCTTCTGAAACATTCCCATCTGTGACAGTTACCTGAAGCACAGTTTTCAGCAATAATGTACCAACTTGAATCAGCATCATAAACAACTAACAGTGGGGCTTCAGTCTTGTCTTAGTTAAAGAGCCTGCTCTATCAGGTTTTGATGTCACATTCAGATACTGTAATGTTCACGGTCTCTCACACTGAAATAGTCCCTGCTCAGTCGCAGCTCTGCTCTGTTCTTGCTCAGAACGTTGTTTACATTCAGGTACACTGTTGCCTGCATGACTTTCTCTGCTCCAGATGAAGCCCTCCATCATGTATTCAGGTTTCTGTTCACTCATGAACCCTTTGCTCTCAGATTTCTGTACAGTAGTCTGTGCGGTAGCTGTGGATGGTTGTTGCTATGATATTACTTTCCTAGCTTGCTGGAGTCCATTTGCAGGACTCTTTTCCATACATGTGAGGTTGGTCATATCTGTATTCTGCATGTGCACACTAGAGTCACAGTTACTTCTATTTTTCCATTCACAACAGATATAGGGCCCACTGGCAGCAGCACTTTGATGACATGCTCGTGCTCAAGCATTACAGTATCAGGAAACTGAACGCCAACCGAACCCTCGTTCTTACCTGAACCCTAAAACCAAGTACGAACCTTCAAAGACAGTATCTTTATCCATTATCCTACCAGCAACTTTGCTTCAGCATCCAAAGAACAACGATTAAACTGAAGCAAAGTCTAACCCAACAAGATGAAAACGTCTCTACACGAGGAAACTGAGAATCTCTGTGTGGCAGCCATGACTGGCATGTGGCTTTTGTTTGACATCTAGGTTACAATCTCTCTTTAACATAGTGAGTGCTTGCCCTGGGTGTGAAAAGGAAACAGGAGGAAAGAAATCAAAATCTGACGGTGGCTGTCTGAACGGAATACAGAGAAGGCTGTCTTGTATTTGACAGCTAGACATTAATGTATTCACAGCATGAGATATTGTTCTTATTAGAGAGCAGCAGCGTCTAAAGGGAGTGTTGCATGAACGTTGCTTGGCTAACAACTGTTTCCAGTCACTGAGGCGAGTGACAAAGTGTTTCTAATCTGCAGATCATTTTCTCAGAACCAGGAAATCTATTGGAAATGGGGGTCTTACAATGGGGTCATCTGCTGCAATTTTTGTTATTTTTGAGAGCGGCAGAAATGTGAGACAAAGCTTTAACCACACACACACTCACTCTCTCACACACACACATGCAAACACGCAACACACACACGGTCATCTGTAAAATCCCCGAGCTCTGTGAGATCAATGTGGATTGACCCGAGCGGAGACGTACGGCTCGTCACTCCAGGGGCAGAGAACAGTCGACCCAACCTCAACCCGCACCGCTGCCACCCCCAACACTTACGTAATGCTCTGAGCATTACATAAGAGCTCTGTGGCTCCAGTGGGGACAGAGCCACACACAAGCAGAATCCTACAAATCCTATACATCATTAAAGGGATCTGAGGAGGCCGCTGTGTTTAAAGAGCCGCAGAAAAGACGCGGCTTTTTACAGATGACAGATGGCTTTTCCTCCATCTATGACAAAGCATGCTGCAGCATCTGTTGTGTTGGGCAGATACACACACAGGCATGCATGCAGTGTGTGGAGGGAAAACAAACAGCAGAGAGTGCAGCTCGGCTCTCACGTGAACACCAGGCATGTCCAAACTCTGCTTAGATTTTCTGCATCATGACCTTATTTCTTTGAGTTGTTTACGGTTATTTTGTTTTTTACTTTGCTTATTTTAAATGTATGTCCAAATGCTGATGATTTTTTTTCACTGCACTTTGGGCTTCAGCTGTCTTGAGACGTAGCATCGGCCCCTGGGTGTCATTTCACTGACCAACATGCAACAAAACAATCTCACAAAAAAGTGAGGCAGTCATCTGTCGAGCGGAGTCCACAGTCGCGAGAAGAGAAATAAGAACAAGTAACGCTTGTGTCTGGATGCTGTTTTCTTTTAGATTGTTTTCCGTTGAAAATTGAAGCAACCGTATAAACTTTGTTTGCGCTGACAGAGCTTCAGTAAGAAACCACATGACAGACATACAGCAATAATCCACAGCACTTTAGTCGTCTTACCTTCCCACCTAATCAGATTTTAGAAATAACCGACAGCGATCCAAATAATAGACTGACTAAGTTAAATGTGTCAAGTGGATGTGCCACAGCTAAAAAATAGGTTGCTTAAAAATATCTGAAAAACAAAACGTACTGTGGATGTCATAAAATGTAATTTCTTAGTCATAATACTCAAAAAGACAAACCCTCTCTTTGGCAACAGCAAATGCCACAACTGTCATCTATGGTGGTTTTGGTTCATCCATCCATCCACATCCTCTGTAGGGTTGCAGAGGGGCTGGAGTCTATCCCAGCTGACTCAGGCGAAGGCAGGGGACACCCTGGACAGGTCACCAGTCTATCACAGGGCTACCCATAGAGACAGACAACGAAGCACACTCTCATTCACACCTACGGACAATTTAGAATCATCAATTAACCTCAGCATGTTTTTGGAGGAATCTGGAGTACCCGGTGAAAACCCACAGGGAGAACATGCAAACTCCACACAGAAAGATCCCAGGCGTCCTAACCGGGACGCGAACCGGGGATCTTCTAGCTGTGAGGCGACGCTGCTAACCACCGAGCCACTGTACAGCTGGTTTTGGTTCAATGCACGTTTCATCTCAGCCTTGGGCAATAAAACAATAGCAATATTCACTGCAAAATATTTCATCAAGAGCACTAAAAAAATCCAAGTGTGCTTCCTCCCTGGTTCATAAACAATATATGATGGTGCCCTCCATCCCTCTCACACTGCCCTTAATGCAGGTCTCTCAAGGTCCGCTAGTTCACGGATGTCTGGGCTCTCGTCGCCCCCCTCCTCACCTGCACACCTCCACTGGGTTGAACCACAGGACCATTAGTTGACCATGGGAGATGGACTTTGTAGTCTAAAAACACCTACCACCTCCACCTAAATAACACACGCTGAGGCTGGTGCAGGGTCCAGTCCAGGTCAGCCACTCAGAACCTTAACCTTGGTGCGGTTCAACAGCTTCATCATGCATGTTCAAATCTGACATGCTTTCTTTATTTAAAGTGCACCAAAGTGCATCATCCACATGTTTTAATTCATGTGTAAATAAACTCTTCTGATTTTCATTATGTACAGGTGTTTAAACTACACAGTCTTTATTAAACATAGGTAATGGTTTTGATATAGAATTAGAAGTCACTGCACATGCTCAGTCATCTTGGCAGTATCTTCCCCTACCTTTCCTCATTTCTACCACGCACACAACACAAACACATGGTGCTCAACCAGAGGCAGTCTCAGTGGCCTGTTAAGCTTTTGAATTCATCCACAGTCACATCAGTACTAGTAACTAAATCACTCTGAGCAGGCAGAAAGTCCTACAGTCAGAAAGGATTACTTTGTTTACCAGAGGGTCTTTCTGTCCAATATAAGCCTTACACAAAGCATCTACAGCACAATGACATGGAAAACAACCATGCTGAGTTTTCTAGTGCTCTGGAGAGAGAGGATACTTTGCTGAATAGCAGTGAGGGTTGTTTTAGATCTGGTGACTAGATAGTTGTGTTCAGGGTCAGGGTGAGCTCAGTTGAACCTGCAGGAGATTCTGAAGGATCCTTTAATGTATTTTGATGCCACAGAGGTAATTAATTAACGACGAGTGAAAACGAGTTCACAGAGCCACCCAGCAACTTAACAGCGCAAATGAGGCAGGCAGAAAATCCAAACACATCAAATCACACATCCAATAATTACTGCTGTCGTGGATGATGAGAGAGAAGTCGACTCACTACAGTAACTCTGTCAGTCAGCTGAGAGTGGCTACACCAACTGGGAACGTGACCTGCAGACGTCAGTCCAGGCCGAAATTTTAGTAAGTAGCCAAATGCTGTTACAATGGGCGGCTGTGGTTCAGGTGGTAGAGCGGGTTGTCCACTGATCGCAAGGTAGGTGGTTCGATCCCCGGCCCCTCCCCATGCCGAAGTGTCCTTGGGCAAGACACTGAACCCCAAGTTGATCCCAATGGCAGATTAGTGCCTTGCATGGAAGCTCTGTTGCCATTGGTGTGTGAATGTGTGTGTGAATGGGTGAATGAGAAACACATTGTAAAGCGCTTTGAGTACCACTGAGGTAGAAAAAAGTGCTATAGAAGAGCAGACCATTTACCATTGACCATTTACAATGTTAGATGACTACAGGAGGATGAAAGAAGCTTTTAGTCAAATACCATCGCATTTTCTGAGGAGAGGAACCTGCCTCCAGGGAAACACAGTAGTGCAACTGTCATTTAATTGCAGATTTAAGGGTAACATAAACACAGACTAAGAAAAAACACCAAGATTAGACCCCTGCTAGGCTCTCAAAGTAAGGAGTAATATTCAGTAACAGCTGAATTACTGGACCTCTTTAACACAGGTTTTGGTTTATTTCCATCAGTGAAATGGGGGGAAGGGGGCTTTGATCAAAACAGATAAGCTCTCATAATGTTTCAGATAAAACAATATATTCAGCACACAATAACATTTTAATTACAACACTAATAATGTCATATTTCAAAATGGCAGACAAAAAACAATATTAAACTGCAAGCTCTATGAGGGCTCTGGTAGTCTGACTCACTGGATGAAGACTTCAAGTATAAGTCTGCAATTCTGCCACTTTCACATCCCCTTCCGGTGTCTGAACAACACAACCTGAGCAGCAAACACACACGCTAAAAAATGTCAGGTTTTTCCAAAGATTTGGAAAATCGGTGCAACAGGGCAGGCCTCCTCGATGCTTTTGGTGAAGTAGCCATCTTAATGTCAGTGTTCATGACCTGACCTTACAGGGACACTGTTGTTGCCTTTTGGCACTGCCCAGAATTACTATGATTGGTTTGAAGGAAAATACAAACCTAGTTTCCCCTCACTACAGCAGTATAAGGTGCAGTCAGACCATTCTCTGGCTATGTTAGACTAGCACCCCAGCAAACTTCCCCTGTGAGCTCCCACAGCACACCAGCCTTGCAGTAGCTGTCCTAATCCTACAGATGCCATCTAATGCACTGAGAGGTACTATAAGCATTAGGACTCAGACTCTGACAAAGTGCATTCTGACAACCTCATTTAGGTTCAGTGTTTTATGCAAACATGTATTTATTCTCCGAAGTGAGCTGGTTAAGACACACAGTCGGCACGCCATGCCATGTGCATGTAAAGAGTGGCGGGTCGGAGGGAGGAATATGATGTAAGTTTAAAATGTTCGACCCTGTGGCCTGGGGCCTGCTGGTCGTTAACTGTTTAGTGCATAAGAAAGCATGCAGCTTCACACAGATACACAAACTGCAGCATGTGGTTGCATTTACTTTCCGCCACAAGTGCTTACAAGTAAGTGGGTGGTATTACCTAACACGTCGGACATTCGTCAGCAGCAGAAAAAAGTGCAGAAATTAGAGAAAACAAGGGGGAAGCACGAAGAGAGGTTGACTCTATTTACAACCTTTTCCTGTAAATCGCTCACTAACATCAGCGCTAAATGAATACAAATAAACATGACTGCATAATGACTCAACGTCTGCAGGAAACATGTGCAGCAAAAGAATCCACAGAAATAACTTTAAAGGGAAACAGTAAACAAGACAAGCGAAGAAGAAGAAGAGAAAGGAGGACCAGAGGAGGAGGAGAGGAGGACATCAGAGAGGGAGTGAGCTGCCCTCAGCTCTGCACCTCTATAAACTGTTCCTCTGAGTGTCTGCAGCCTCCGGCCACAATTAGCACCTGAGGTGTGTTGGTGAAGGGGGCGTCAGGTTCAAACTAGCCCACCCTTGAGCTACAGTAGCTGGGCAGCTAACCCCCATACAGCCCGGCTTTTATAGTTTCTCTTTGTTCTGGTCCTTGGATCAAGTACATGAGGCCTTTGATAGAACTATTTTAATGTCACTTCTTCTTATTAGAGTTGTAGCAATGCATCACTTGTTAGATGAAATAAACGGAGGCTGCACGGTGGTTAGTAGCGTTGCCTCATAGCTAGAAGATCCCCGGTTCGCGCCCCGGTTAGGACGCCTGGGATCTTTCTGTGTGGAGTTTGCATGTTCTCTCTCCGGCTTCCTCCCACAGTCCAAAACATGCTGAGGTTAATTGATGATTCTAAATTGTCTGTAGGTGTGTGTAGCCCCGTGATAGACTGGTGACCTGTCCAGGGTGTCCCTTGCCTTTGCCATGAGTCAACTGGGATAGGCTCCAGTCCCCCCGTGACCCTCCAGAGGATTAAGCGGTGAATAGATAAGGGATGGATGGATGGAATTAAAAGATCCAGTCTGAATCCTTATGAGACCCTTATTAAAACTCTTTAAGTCTCATTTTATTTGAGTTAAACTTAAAAACACTTCTACTCATTTGTCATCAGCTACTACTCCAATCAGAGGCACCAGTTCACATTTGTAGAGCAGTTCTTCGTTTCCTACAAACAGCTCACAGAAAGCACATCAAAAAGATAAAAAAGAGCCAAGTTTCCAGTTGGCATTTTAGAAATTCTTAAAAACGTATGCACTAATTTATGTAATTATAATAACAACACAAATCATGAATACACAAACAATTAGCAAAGCTGCCCTTGTATAGTTTATGCAGCAGCTTATTCCCACCCATAGTTACCTAAAGGTGTAGTGTGAGGCAGCATCAGTGGTTTAAAATGTTCCACAATGTCCTCTGTCTACTGAAACTGTGACATTTGTTATGTTGCTTACAGTCATGGGCAAAAGATTACATAGTCTAATAAAGACTATATAAATCATGGCAGTCTTCAGTTTCCAGTGATTTGATAATGGATACTGATAAAGGAATGATTGAGACGTGGGCATCTCTGTCACAAAACCCATCATGCATGCTGGTTCTTTCATAGATTTATCACAGCTCTTCTGGAAACAGGTTTATCTCTGGATTTAACATTTCACCTCAACCTTCTGGAGCATTTTAGCATCTTTTAATTTATAGTTAAGATTTTGCAGCTTGCAAGGACCAGTAGAAAAAAACTGCTAAAATAAAACACAAGTTGTATAAACTGGTGTTATCCAATGATTATGTTCACCAACAACAGGGAAAAATACTACACAGTGAGGAAAATGCCTCAGTTTCCAACTGCATCTGGTTTCTACATCTCTACCAGTGAAAACCCAGCAGATAACATATCACATGAAGACGTGAGCCCTGTCAGGACACATTCCTGATCGATCACCCTCCTCTCCACAATGACAGGTTTACTACTGTGACAGGTTTTTAACGAGCCCAGCTTAGAAGTACGTTCTCTCACTCTCTGTGCTAGCTCTGTGTTTGGAAAGCTCCCCAAGGAGCTCTTTTATTTTATTTTATTTTAACTTCCCAGAGAGACGTCATGTTCATGGAAACACGTCTAGTTCTGACTTGGACGCAGAGTGATGCCATAGTGGGAGGAGAAGAAAGGCGAGGTTGAAAACACACCACATGGGAAGACAGGGTCCGTGTATGCTCAACAGGACAGCATGTGAACATGAGAAAGACGAAGAAACACGTGAAAAAAACAACAGTGAAAATGGATGAAGTGAGTGAACGTATCTGCAGCAGGTTTGTAGACAGCTGAGGGGATGAATGACAGCAAGAGCTGCCTTTTGTCACAGATGCAAAAAACCAGACACTGAACTCTGGGTTGTGTGTGTGTGTGTGTGTGTGTGTGTGTGTGTGTGTGTGTGTGTGTGCTACTTCCCAGCTAAAGGTTACATGGTAATACTGGCATTTAATCAGTGTGGCAGCAAACGTGGGCAGCAAGAAATCAGATTATGACCTGCGCTGACCTGGGACTCAAATTATACAAGATATAAAAATCCATACACTCTTTCTCCACTGTCTCACCTGTGGATGATGAGGTGTTTGGCATGGGACTAATACAGTTCCCTAATGCTGTGTTCTTATTACTGTCCCTTTAATTGCTCTTAAGTCTCAAAATGTTCCGTCCTAAAACAGAGGAATTCATCGAGCAGGTCTGTTCCTGTCAAAGGGATCTCTGAAGCTCATTTATCATTTTACAATAAACACTGATTTAAGGATTTGTAATAGCTCTATGTACTGTGGCTTCCATCTGGTTTGGCATGTCATCATGCAAACGTTTGCTCATCAGTACATACTTAGGTCTAATTGGTAACCAAGCTGTAACTTCCACGACTCAAACACGAAGCTGTGAACCAAAAACTGCAGTTCCTCTAATGTCCACCTGAGGCTGATTTCAAAAGTGAGTTAATCCCCATTGACCCTAATGTTGAAATAAGGCACTCAGTCAGGTTAGCATAATTCACTACATGTATTTCTACTCTATCAGAAGATACAGAACAAACACCAAAAAAGCTTATAAAAGGAAAAAAGAAGATTCTTTTGTGTCTTCTCTCCAAAGGGCGCTGCCATTTTGGAGTACGACAAGTGGACACATCACGGTGTGTGTTAGCGTCAGAGGTTTAGCTACAAGACAGTAAAAGACGGATCGTACATTCTTTTCTACATCCACGAGGAATGTAGTAGTGGCCTCCCTTTAGCCTTCTGATGATCTGTGGCTCCTCAGTCTGCATCTTTCACTGTCTCTATTGTTCACAACCTGTCTTTTACTGTCTTGTAGCTAAACCTGTGACGCTAACACACACGGTGATGTCGTACTCCAAGATGGCGGCGCCCTCTGGAGAGAACACACAAAAGAATCTTCTTTTTTCCTTTTATAAGCTTACATTTTGTGATATATCTTCTGAATAGAGTAGAAATACTTGACTGAGTGCTTAATTTCCCTTTAAAATGTCCAACTTTACAGTCAAAATAACTTGTTTACAGTCTAGTTCACCATTAAACCTAAACCTTATCTCCCAGTATGTGACAACTGTATGGGAGTTTCTATATAGCTTCCTTGTTTAAATTATATTCAGACTCTAAATTTAGACAGGGTTGCTGTGAGTGACAGGTGGCTGCTGTCACAGGACAGTTCAAGTTGAATTGATTAAGGGGCGGCTGGGGCTCAGGTGGTAGAGTGGGTTGTCCACTGATCACAAGGTTGGCGGTTCGATCCCCGACCCCTCCGCATGCGTCCTTGGGCAAGACACTGAACCCCAAGTTGCTCCCAATGACAAGCTCTGTGTGTGAATGGATGAATGTGAAACATATTGTAAAGCGCCTTGAGTACCACTAAGATAGAAAAAGACACTATAAAAGTGCAGACCATTTACCATTTAAGTGACACTAAGTAAATACAATACCAGTATAAGTCATGCTTAGCAGAGTTGTCATAACCATGTAAAGAAACAACCATTACCCTATATAATAGAGACACACAGAAAGCTGCTAGCATTAATATTTTTCTCCAAACTACAAAAAGGAAGAGTCTCTGGAGAGTTTAATCTGTCAAACAATGCATGCTGGGAAGTCTCTCTAATGAGTGCTCAGAAGTTTAACTTACTTTTAAGTCAGAATATTCATGTTTCTAGGTTGTAGTCTAAAAATAAAGAGACATATTTCGTTGAATTAACTTAAAATTAACAGACCTTCATATATTTATGTTAACTCACTAACCCCAATTCATTCATACTAACCAGCCGTGTTTAAATTTAACCACACAGCTTGACCTTTCCAATATTGCTAGTTGCCTTTCCGTGTGACAAAGTGCTCAAAGGAAAAATATCATTATTGTTACAAACTGCTTACAGCTCTGCGTCCATCTCCACATCCATTACTCTGGCCTGAATTAGTCTTCATTGCACAGATGTATTACTACGTGGGTATGTAAACATCTGTGCAGCGCAATGATTAGGGAGGAGGAACACTTGACTTACTTGCCACCTCTGCAAGTATGTGAACACTGAGGGAATGAAACAACGACGGCTCCCTCTACGATGTTTGCAGTCCACTGGTTTTTAGTATTTGATCATAAACCAAAGGTGGAAAAGCTGGAAATCCTCAGCTGATGATCGCCATAGATGAAAGTCATCACAGTCACAGGATGCATCGTCTCAGATTCTTGCATTGATTTCACTTCTTTGCACTGTGAACTCCATTTCCTTTAACTGTGTAGAATGTGCACATTGTGTTCCAGCAGCGGGAGACACAGCTTTTAATGCTGCGATATAAATTCTGTGTGAAACTCTACAGAATATAGAATGGCTCACCTTAATCCAGTGAATGTCTACAGTGTGGCTTGATCTTGAGTAAAGGAGTGAGCGTCACGTTAGTATTTACTGTGAATCACCCACATCATCGTCATCGTTACGGTCAAGCACACATGCACCCATTGGAGATGCACAAACCTTATGTTTCTGATGATCACCCCAACACACAGCAGCCATTACCTAGCTAACAGCCTGGGCAGTACAGGGGTTAGTTGCCCAGCTATAGTAGCTCCAGGGTGAGCCAGTGGGAGCCCAGCACCTCCTCACTGAGCCACCTCTGGTGCTAATTGTGGCCTGAGGCTGCAGACACTCAGAGGAACAGTTTATAGAATAGCAGAGCAGAGGAAGCTCAACCTGGACGCTTCTGTGTGGTATTTTCCTGTCTGCTCGCATCCTTCCATGTCCATTCTTCATTCTCTTTTTGCTGATCTGCTTCCTCTTAGTATTCTCTTAAGTGCACATGTTTTACATGTTTCTAAATGGGTGTTATGATTTTGAATTACATGACCCAAATCATCGGTGTGTCACACTGTTATTGGTTACTCTAAGGTGTAATTCAATTCAGTCCCCTATTACAATATTCAAAGCAACTTACTTAGAAAAAAAACATCAAATAAATTATAAATCAAGTGTTGGATTACTTTTCATCCTGCAATGGCACAGATAGCTGTGTGCGGATAGTCAAAACTTTGAGGGCACTGTGGGTCATCTGCATTGTCAGCCTGTCAAATCCCATTTTTCATATTATTTATGGTTCATATTGTATGGAGCAACAATCACACACTGTATTCAGGCTCAGTACAACAGCTTTCGTGCTGCAGGATTCAACTGTGTACCTCTACACAAAGCAATCACAGGAAAAAATGCATGCAGGTACTGGACAGCAGTTGTTCTGTGCCCACGTTTCATAGAGTTCCTCATCTGTAACAAAGTGGAGCTGCTGAGATCACAGGACTATGAGTTGTGGTGAGTTGCTGCTTAATTACAAACACATTGCAGAGGTAGAGTGCTTGTAAAAGGTTTGTGAGGTATCGGTGAGAGGAACGAGCAAGAGAATGAAGACGATCATTTTCATGTGCTCGTTATGTCCGAGTCCGTTTTTACTACATGCTTTAATCCTCTGAACCCCAAAAACCCAAAAGGTAGAAGTCACTCAGTTTCAGTTTGGCCAGATCTGACATCAGAAAGCCTTATTTCACTCTTCACAGCGTTTACCACAGCATTCAGCAAGTGAACAGAAGTGATATCTGACAATCTCAGTAATGACACTAATATATTATATTTTCAGGTTAAAATATTTCGAAAATATGAAGTTTCAAGTCTGTACTTGATGCAAAACTTGGTTATGCAAGGACAACTACTGATCAGCATGCAAGGTTGGACGTCACCTCTTCAAGATCGCTTTTAATGTTTAACTGTTTTATGCTTTTATACCTACTTTTATACCTGCTCTTTATTCTATTTGTTTGGTTTTTTGCCCAGAAAAGCACTATACAAATAAAATGTATTATTATTATCATCATCATTGCTATCATAATTATTATTATTGCTATTATTATCATTATTAAGGTTGATTATTGCTGTGTTGCACCAAAAGAGAGGAGGGAACATGAAAGAGGCCAACATAAGAAGGCAAAATTGAACACTGTGACTGGTAGTCGATAAGTGACAGCAGAGCCAGTTCGCCCATTAGGCAATATAGGCAAATGCTAAGGGCGCCATGGCCTCCAGGGGGCGCCACTAAATCATTAGGGTATGTAAATGGCTGATGGAGGTGGGCGCCATATAAAATCTCACATCAGGTGCCACATTGGGTAGGGCCGGCTCTGGGTGACAGGTTTACAGGTGGTGGAAAATGGATACAAAGGGAAGACCACGTTGTTATTGGTCAAGGAACTTTTTTCTGTGCTTCCATGCAGGACCAGCTCCATCAGCACTCAGATGATTTTGTGACGCAACCAGCTGTACTTCAGAGGATGAGCTGTAAACAGTGTGTTCTGTGCTCAGTTGTGCATACGGACAATCAGAATCAGGGTTTCTACAGGCGTATACACATACTGACGCATACATGCATGCAGAATGGGTCAAGGTAGTCCAAAGATCCTTTAATGTATTTAGCTACATTAGGGCCTCCATGTGCTTTGAAATGACCATTAGGTCCTCAAATCCACCTTTGAGAAGGCCTAAAAATGCAACATGCATGGCAAATCAGATATTTGGTTTGACTTTCTGATTTTAAATAAACATTGTAATAATAATGGGTCATGTTGGGTAATTCCATCTCAGTTTGGCTGCAGCCCATCAGTGGGTGAAAAGAAGATAAACTGTAAGCCTTTCAGATGCACCTGGGGCACAGAAAGAGTCTGAGCATTAAAAAACAGCAGACCTGCACAGCAAAGACTGGTATTTATCTCATGTATGTGTGCATACGTGTAGGTATGTAGGTGCAGAGGTTTCAAAAAAAAAGCTTAGAAATGGAATTATAAAAAAGAACTGTTATGCACTAAAGAGAAATAACTGAAATGGGAGAATCCACATGAAAACCCACAAAACTTGTGTGTGCCTTGCTGGTCTCTGCAAAACTGGTGCAAAGTGAGAAATGATCAGCAGCTCGTCACTGTCAGCAGAAGGTCCCAGCTCAGTTCACTAAATCCTCCCAGAAGACGAGCTCAGCCATTATCTGTTTGATTTCTAACAATCTGGTGTCTTTTATGACTTAACTTCAGTTACAGAAGCCTAAACCACCTCTTAATTGTGAGCTATATTTGCTAAGGCCTGTGCTGATATGGCTTCAACATTTAACCCCCTTTATGCGTGACACCCATCAACTAAAACCACATTATTCAGAGTAATGACTCCAAACCAGCAGGGAACATCTCCTGAACCTTCTCTGTATTTCTGCCTGATCATTGTCTTTATTCACATTTCATGGTGGATGCTGATAGAAATGTTCCTGTCACCTCTGGACTATCTGGTAAACCCTCTGATTCTACAAGAAACATTCAGGTGCATAATACTCTCTGAAGAACTGCAGTGTAAGAATACGTAATACTGTACACTGTGATGGACGTCATGCACCAGGGGTTATATTCTGCTCATCAGGGCCTTATGTGAAAAAACATTCATGAAACAATCATTTTAAACCTGATTACCAGATGGGTATGTTTCAAGTGATGTTGGGTTTTAAGGTTTTTCTGAAGAGCTCTTGAATGACCCATGGATGAAAGGGTGAATCTGACTGGAGGGAGTATATCTCAGTGTAATTAGCTCCTCCACCAGAGGATTGTGCACATGCACAGCCAGGAATGGTTCTAAATTCACAAACACTCTCACACAAATATTCATACTCACAGTTTATGCAGGACTGTGCTCATGAATAGCTGATAAATGAGGCCACACATGTTCAGAGGAACGAGAAGAGACGGCACAGTGGAGATAGAGAACTACTTGGTGTTTGCTGTATAGCTGTGGTAACTAACATGACTACTAGTGTAGACAGATAATTAGACAAGAGGATGCTGTGTTAATGGTTTTAGAGTTACAGTAAAACTGGTCCCTGTATGCTTGATACTTCCAGTGAAAATGTGAACGTCAGATCAGCTGGGTTCAGTGGTCTCCATCTGTGTACCTGAGAAACGTCCTCCCTGTCCTGACCTACTTGGTAGCAGTGAGTGCTCTAAAGGTCTTTGGGTTTAATGTGGTCTGATGAAAATGTGTCGCATCAACATGAGTTAGGAAGTAGGAAAGGAAAGGAGGAAGTATTTCAGGGTTCAGAAACATATCATATGTCCCAACATTAACCAGGCAGATTTTTCATGTCGTTGTGACTCTGCCTTCTTGTTGACTGAAGAACATTGCTCACATCTTGATGTATACACGAGATCGTAGAAGGTGGAGTTTGTCCACGGAAGCACTGCTCTGTCACTCGTTGCTCTGTTAGTAATTCCCAGTGTTAATGCACTGCTGCCATGGAGCTCCATTTCAGCAGCGCTCTACAGTACAGCTGAGCCCTGCCTCCCTCTGCTGCTCTCAGCACAGGAGACAGGACATGACTCTGTGTGTGTGTGTGTGTGTGTGTGTGTGTGTGTGTGTGTGTGTGTGTGTGTGTGTGAGTGGATGTGAGTGATGCTGCAGTGGAGAGGCAGAGAAAAGAGATACAACAAATGTGATGTCAACAGACGTAACGAGCTGTGGAGGCTGTGACGACCATTTAGTGCATTTACACATGTGACGTACTCTATACAGAGAGTGTGTTCATGTGTGTTCACTACTTGTGGAGGTAACAGTAGATCCAAACACAGTCCCAGAGCAGGACAGAAGGCTGGCAAGCTGTTGCTAGTGAACAGCACATGGCTGTTGTACTAACTGTGGTTTTCATGAGACTGCTGACCGTAGAAACAGTCAGACCTTCTGTGTCTTCATGCCTGCCTGAACAGTTCAGCCTTGATCTTACTTGGGATAGGTGGTCCTCTACAGTGGAACAGAAGTGGCGCTAGAACAGCAGTTGTAAGTTAAATGCCTTGGTCAGAGGCATGTACAAAAGTAGAAAATGAATAGCTCATTCTGACACAACTCAGCGACAGCAATCTAAAAATGTCCCTCATTGCTGAGCATGTTAGTAATGAGCTTCCTAATGAGGTTCAACTATGTTAGCATCATTTCATTGTTGATTTGGGTTTTTTCATGACATTTTCTTATGAGAGAATCATGGCAGCCTCCAAATACAAACCCGGTCATGAAATCACAGGTGCTACGTATATGGTGCTAACAGGCTAAGGACTGCAGATGTCGCTCTCTCCTGCAGTGCTTACGAGCTCCTCCAGGGGGATTCTGAGGCATTCCCACACTAGATGAAGTCTGAGTCTATGATGATGTTTTCTACCACTTGGAAGTGTCCAGGAAACCACCAACAGAAGTCACCCAGGACACATCCTGATTAGTTGCCTCAGCTCCCTCAACTTTCTTTTTGTGATACAGGGAAGCTGCCAGTCAACTCCAACTTCCTTCTGGATGTCTGAGATCCTCACCACATGTCCTCTCTTACATACAAACACAAATCAGAAATAAACACAAAAGCCTCTAAAGTAGTAGATTAATACGGTAAATCTCAGCAAATGGTTGCCGTGGGGGTCGATGTATCCCTGATGAACTAAATCCAGGTATTACTAGATGTTCATCTCAATTTCCGTCTTTCCAAATCCTAAGAAAAAAACTATGTCTCACAGCACACAGACAAATCTGGCAACAAACAGCACAGCTTTGTTAGGTTTGTCCACACTGCTATCGATTTCTGTGGCCATTATAAATTACTCTTTCTCATGAAACTGTCTAGGCAGCAGGCTATGGTGGAACATATCTGCCCTTGTTCTTGCCTGCGTAGCTCCAACTGGGCAAAACAAGCCATTAATGAAACATCACAAGACTTCCTGCATGGGTTGTGGATGGAAGCTGTGACTGTGGGACTAGAAACAGGCTTAAAACAAAATATAATAATATAATACATGTCTCATAACTCTTTCCACAGTATCATGTAATTACAACTTAATGTCTCATAATTAAGAGAGGAAGGCCCGATAATTATCTGTCTGTATAATCACAAGACAGGAAAGCTGTAATCAGGAGTACATTTTCCTTTGTTGTAAGCAATATGCCCTAATATGATTCTGATTTTTAACAGCATATATGTTGTGTTGTAGCAGCGTGCCTTGTTTCAGTTAAAGTTCAAGATTAAAAAAATGCTACCGACCCCCACCTCTATGTACAGTACATCTGCTGACAATATGTGGCCCTTCTCCAACCTTCTGGCTGCGGCTGCATGCTGCACAGCCTCTACACAGACCAGTTAATACCTTAAAATCAACAGCACAATCTCTCCTTCCGACCAGCACAAAGGTTACATGCCCTCTCTCTAGCGTGTGCCCTCCTGACATGGACTCTGCTATCCTCTTTGTATGAGCTTCATAAAGCCCCGGCCCCACCAGCACAAAAAACTAACCACACCACATATTGTTCATAGGCATCTACTGTTCCCCCATCCCCTACATTAGACCATCATATATGTTACATCCCTGTCTACATAAACAGATGGGCCTGATAGTAATCCTATCACACTCACACACTGCCATGCCACTTTAATGTTCCTTTTATTCTCTGGCCTAACGTGATCCTGCTTTACATCCACTCTCCGCTGCACATCATGACATCACTCTCTGGACCCAGCATGGGTCTGCAGGAGTGTGTGCATATTGTATTACTGTACTCCGGCTGACAGCAGCTCATCTCGCTTCTCTTATATCCTGAGCTTCTGCAGTAAACAGTTTTTTTGCTGCGGACACTTTCGATGTAAAGCACAAGACTGAGGTGAAAGCTGATGCATTATTGCATATTTGTCTCAGGTTATCAGCGCGCTATGAGGGTTAAAGTGAGGACAAGGCGGTGAGGGATGACAAGATTGCCATCACGCGTGGTAAGCACAGATCTACAGGTATGCTTGTGAAGGGGAGGAGGGTTATATCATGGTGTAATCCTCAGCGTCTGGCCCCCACTGATTATATCTGCACTGCTGCGACAGCAACAGCATCATGATATAAAAATGTGCTTGCAGCTTACTGATTCCAAGCATGAAGAACATTTGAGCATAGATACTGAAAATAAACCAGGTTGGACACGAGAGGAGAGGAGAGCTCCCTCATAATTTCTCTCGACAGACTCATCATAAATGTTGCCAGTGATGTGCTTTTTGGCTGCTACGGAGGAGGAGTGAGCTGTCAAACAGAATTTATCTGACGAATCGAAGTTGAGCGGTGGGCGGCGCTCATTGGCATTTCAGAATGTTCAGCAGGCAGAGAAAACAAGGCAACAGTAAACTAATTGTTTGCTACGACTGATGGAGTCTGATACCACAGTGACATGTGAAAAGCCTAGATTTAAATGTGGTGACAAGTTGCACTCCTGAGTGATTCCACGGCAGCGATCAGGTACCAGGATGCATACGTTGGATGAACTACTGGCAAGCTGGGTTTTGGGAAAGACACCACATAATGTTAGGAGGCCGGCTGCCTGACACTGAAAATACGACTCATTACATTTTGCAACTAATTCTGTAGCACTGTATCAGTTTTGTCAGGCGTGATAACAAGCTACCCAGAATATCTCATAATGTAGCGGTATCATCATTACTGGCTGTTAGCTGGACTATCTACAGCACTTTATCTGAAGCTACTCCGACTGTTGTGTTCAAACCATCTTCAGAGGAGGTTCAAAACACACTCCAGCCAGATCTTGGAAAGGTGTAAATACACGTGTCAAGCTGCTATCAAATAAGTTTCTGTTTAATCTTCCACATAGTGCTTACATGTACATTTGCTATGCCCTCCCCCCTCATCCCCACTCTCACTCCGACTGGTCGAGGCAGATGGCTGCCTTCCCTGAGCCTGGTTCTGTCGGAGGTTTTTCCCCCTTCCCTATCCTAGGGGTTCTTTTGGGTTCCTTCCCACTGTTGCTGACTGCTCCTCGTAGGAAATCCAAAAGCAACTCTGGATTGTTGGGTTTTCTGTTCTTTCTTACTATATTAAAGGCTATGAGGTGACATATGTTGTAAATATGCACTACATAAATAAAACTGAACTGAATGTGTTTCTCCAATACACATATGTGATCTTTACTCCTCCCACAGTGTACAGTCATGGTGAAAAAATTAATGAATTGTAAAGTATGTTGATATATTTCAACAAGGAAACACATTCTAAATAATAAATAGAACTGATATAGTCGAACAAATAGGAACATAAAATTAAAGATAAAATTTCTTGACATGAATCTTTCCACTGTGAGGAAAATCACCCTAAGGACACCACAAGGATCATTTACACAGACAAAGAATAAAAAGAGTGTAAATGATGGATCACGAGGACATGTACCAACATCACCTAAAATGAATGTAATGCAGACCCTCACAGTGCCAAAACTGCCAATTCATGCCTTCAACAGAGATCATAAATGAAAGATTCAATAAGTTGGCAACCAAACAGACCCAAAATGGAAGTGGCTCTCGGCTCCCATCCTCAATATCACATCTCTCTCCTCCTGAAAGGCCTGACTCTGGTCTGTCAGCTCAACTTCTTTTCTTCCCACAAGAAAAGTTTGAAAATGTAAACATCCCCCGTGGAGCTGAGGAATGCAGAGCGGCACGCCGAGGCATGAGAGGCAGCCAAGCACTGCTGCAAGGCCTCTGGTATGCCAACAGCTGGCAGCGAGCTCCGTTCCTGGCACTGAGCTATCAGATGAGGATGCAGGGAGGGAGAGAGGGAGGAGGCAGGGGAGTGTCCAGGTATGACGCTGACCTGCACAGGGACAGAGACGGAGGGAGCAGCAGGACTGAAATATACATTGGGCATGCTGTGTGCTCTTTTCCAGCAACCTCTTCCTTTTCGTAAAACACACACCACTGCACACACACACAAACATACACACAGAGAAACACTAAATCCACTGGCAGGTGACACAGTTCAGTGGTTGCCATGGCAGCAAGGGGGGAGGAGGGTCTTTCCCCACCAGCGAAAAATTTGCTGATTTGCTTCGGAATGATGCTAAAGAGTGCAAACACACACACACACACACACACACACACACTGTGTTAGAGCCAGGTAACAGTGTAGGTGCCATGTTGCTGCTCTCTCCTCAGTGTGTTTGTGCTGCAGACCTGTGGGGCTGTGAGGGCGTCTCACATGCCTGCAGTACAGTTCTGTTGTTAAAGGGAATTCCACTGTTTTACAGTCTGCTATAAATAATTTAGTATAATTACAGCGCTGTGCGTCTCTGTTCTGAGTTATTCCAGTTAATTTGGCCTCATCTCAGTTTGACATTGGACGGAGCTATGCAGAGAATTTGCTGAAGTGACCAAACTTAACAGCAGAAATTGTCAAAGAGCAGCAGGAGTCCAAACAAAAACGCCGGATTGCACTAATAAATGAAGTTTGGTTACCCACAAAGACAGGATAAAGAATACGCCAGAATATAGATGTCATGGCAACTGATCTGCAGTTTGGAGTTTCCATTGTTAACATGAGCAATTTCATTCACAAGTTATGTCCAAATAGTTTTACTTGAAAGTTTGTTTTGGCTGAGGTTACACTATCGTAACTTAATCACTTCCTGCTGATGCACAAACTAAAAGCCTGCCAGGATTATGCCATTTCAGCTACTTGAAACTTTAGTGTTGGGTTTCAGTGATGAAAGCATCCCAGCAATTCAAAATATGGAAAGACAGAAGTGGTTGTAACTAATCTGAGTGTGTGAACAGTATATCTCCTCAAAAACAGCTTAGAGCAATAGAGAGGCAAATATGCTCATTTGCACAAGTTATACATCGCTTTAGCAGCAAACTGACACCTAAGCAGACGAGAAAACAGGCAGTTGTCTCACAGAAATATGATGAAATAGTTTCAGAAACACCCTTGATAGCTAAACAGAAGGATGTCGCCAACATCTCCACATTCAGCCACTTGTGGGAAGATCATCATCTTCAGGCCAGATATGTTCCTGCTCTATTTCATGGCTGTTGTGGTTTGACTTTAGACCTGCCACAATTATCTCTATCTGACAAATATTTACTCAGTTAAGCATGTTGTCTTTGAAATGTCAGAGATGAATAAAGGATCGCCAGAGATGAAAGTAAATTATCGTTAAATATATTAAATAATAATAATAATGCATTGGTTTTATATAGCGCTTTTGTAGACACTCAAAGACGCTTTACATTGCATTATTCATTCACTCCATACTCCATTGTAGTAAGCTACATATGTAGCCACAGCTGCCCTGGGGTAGACTGATGGAGGCCAGGCTGCCAGTTTGCTCCATCGGCCCCTCTTATTTGTATTGTTAATCAGTTTGTTTCTTTCTAATGTATCAGTGAAATTTGGGGATGATAACAAACCAAATTGTTTGGCTAATCAGGTCTGAACTATGTGACTGTGTCAGTGCTGAACATGACTTTCTAACACAACCTGTAACCCAACAAAGTAATAATTAGTAAAAAATTCTTGCCCTTGAAAATTCTGCTACGCTGATATCGTTGTAACCTATTTTGTCAAACAGGTCTACTGTGTGTTACAACAGGTGTACACAGTGTTAAATCCATCTCTTATCCTTTGCTCTTGTGGTGTCGATTTCAAAACGCTTAAAAGAACTCAAAGTTCTTTGGGTACTGAAGACCACGCTCACCACAGCCCCATGACAGCAACTTTCAAATGCAGAAATCCAGCCAATGTTGGGTAGAATGGAGCTCCCCTTTTGATGATAGAAAGGACAAAATTATTGTGTTTTATGTGTGACTTTATGCTGTCAGGATCACCAGCAAGCTGTGTTTTATCTGCCTCAGTAAAAAACAATGAGTAAAAAGCCAAGAAGCTCTAAGGTCATCTTTCAAAAGGACTGTGAGTCTTTGGCCTCTAATAAGAGATCAGAATCACAGGGGACAGTCAGCTCCTCAGTAATTTCCTCTGAGGATTACACAATGACAAGAACAATCTCCAACACTCAATAGTTTCTGTATGTGCAGGTTTGGCTTCTGGGACAGACCCACGGGACGATATCAGCTAAAGAGAACAAAAAGGTCTTGCAGGGCTCCATACTAGGACGTTTATCTTTTTCACAGAGTGAGATGTCTGCTTAAAACACAGCTCCAGTCAATTAACATTGATTTTCCTCTAAGGAGGGACAAAGATATAACCCAGAGACTACTGAGGCCAGTCAGTGTGGATGTGCACTTAATGTGTGGAGTTTGTGCATGGGAGGAGATTTATTGACTTCTTAAACAGAAGCTCACCGACCAAATCCCCACTTGGGTTCATCATCAACTGTGATCAGTAGCAATTCCATTTCTGTAACCGTGATGTATTTTCTAAATGTAGCGTCCAATCAGCCGGCAGACATTCATCAGGGCTGTCAGTCATCAGTCAAACTTGCTGCTCACACTGACCACTAGCCAATAAAGATGGTGATTAGCTGTGACATGTCGATAAGCGTCAAAGGGTATAAAATCAACTCCTAACCTAGTTTTCAGTTCATGGACTGCACTGTAGGTGGATGTGTAGCTCCGGGTTTAAAGGTAAAATGAAGTCATGGCGCTGAAAAATCAATATGATGGTCTTAATTCATTAATACACAGTTTAATGCAACAAATAATCAATGCAATGATTTGGTACTGTCAACATGAAGGAGTGTTTTAAACAAGTATCCTCTGCATTACCAGTCAGAGCATCCCCTTTTTAAAAACATGTTAATCCTTGTTATATCATTTAACATGTTATTTTACTGCACATCATGTAAACACATTCAGACAGAGGTGGAGGTATAGTCAATGTTTCACAAGTCCCAAGTCAGTCATAAAACAGAACCAACAAATCCCAAGTCAAGTACCAATCCAAGACCAACAAGGTGCAGTCCACCGTTTCACATACACCAAAGCCTTCCCTGACACCTTCACACTACCTTCATGCAGCGCAGTCTGTCTCAGCAAAAGAACAAGCCCAGAATGAGGCTCCAAACCATCCATCCATCCATCCATTATCTATACACCGCTTATTCCTCACTAGGGTCGCGGGGGGGCTGGAGCCTATCCCAGCGGACTCGGGCGAAGGCAGGGGACACCCTGAACAGGTCGCCAGCCTATCACAGGGCTACATATAGAGACAAACATCACACTCTCATTCACACCTACGGACAATTTAGAATAATCAATTAACCTCAGCATGTTTTTTGGACTGTGGGAGGAAGCCGGAGAACCCGGTGAAAACCCACGCATGCACAGGGAGAACATGCAAACTCCACACAGAAAGATCCCGGGCGTCCTAACCGGGATGCGAACCAGGGATCTTCTAGCTGTGAGGCAACGCTGCTAACCATCGCGCCACCGTGCAGCCCGGCTCCAAACCACTAAAATGATAATCCAGGATCATAAATAAGCAAGAAGACTGCAGTATAACACACACACCTCCCCAAAGCTGATGAAATCTGGCACCTTGTCTGAAGCCGGCCGTGCCATTACGCTGCTGAGTAATATGACATTTAAGCCTTAATCCCCATATGTGTCTGAGGGTGTGTGTGTGTGTGTGTGTGTGTGTGTGTGTGCATACATGTCTCCATGCAGAGGAAAAGTAAGTGCAGTGACAGACTATGCATGAGATTACACCATTATGTAGTGTGGCTTTATATCCTACAGGAGAGGAGACACAGTGGCAGGTGGGAGATTAAAGCGCACACAAACACAGTCATGACAATCTGCCCAACAACGTCAAAAGCAACAATCCGGTACAGTTGTTGAAAATGATCTGTTTTCCTGGAAGGTGTGCAGTTCTGAGCATCAATACTCTGAGATGCCAGCAGACTGAAGCGTTTTCTACCTGAATCTATTCATGCTCAGTGTGTTGAATATGTTCCAAGCAGTTAAAATAATGTGCTAAATATGCTGCTTCCATACTACTGCCCTCCTTAAAGCTCCTAAACACCACTACAAGTAGTGCATTTTAGCAGCATGATAGTTCACCACTTCACTCTGTTCACCAGGTAGCAGCCATTGATCCAGCAGCTGAGCGTTCACAGGGACAGCGCAGACGGGGATTATGCTGCAGGAGCGGCTTGAGAGCTCTCTTTGAATGTTCTGATGCTTATTCCACAATCCTGTCACTTGCCGAATTCATTGTAACTGCTGTGAAGCCAAGCTGGCGGAGCCTGCCGTACCTCACGACGGATGAAAATCCCAGCTTTGCCAGCCTCCTTTCATACCTAGAGGAGCTGAAGAGATTTGTCATTCCGAGTGACTGCTTTAAATTAAACAACAAGTGCTTACAGACAACACAACCGTTTGAGAGAGGTGACATGTGAAGCGTTTAGATGTGTCAAAAGCTCAGTCTTGATAAAACTGTGGGGCCTTTATAACATCGACCAGACGTAAAGGTGTAACTGCACACAGAGCTCATGGTTAGGTATGTATTTTTGGAGTCGCATTAAGGTCTGATTTCAACGAAGCAGAGAACACGGCCACAAAGAACAGTTTTGTCATCCATCCATCCATCCATTATCTATACACCACTTAATCCTCTGTAGGGTCGCGGAGGGACTGGAGTCTATCCCAGTCGACTCAGGGGACACCCTGGACAGGTCGCCAGTCTATCACAGGGCTACATATAGAGACAGACAACCAAGCACACTCTCATTCACACCTACGGACAATTTAGAATCATCAATTAACCTCAGCATGTTTTTGGACTGTGGGAGGAAGCTGAAGTACCTGTTGAAAACCCACACTGCACAGGGAGAACATGCAAACTCCACATAGAAAGATCCCAGGCGTCCTAACCGTGTGAGGCGACACTGCTAACCACCAAGCCACTCTGCAGCCCACCAGTTTTGTCATTTATTTTCAAAAAATTGAAACATTTAAAAGTGTATAACTGATCATAATTCTGACTGTCACTGGACTTCAAATGCTACACCGTCAGTAAGAAAGAGTGAAAGCCCTTCACTGACTACTTGCTTACCTTCTTATATCACAGTGTGATATTCAGTGATTACATTTTTGTACGAAAGAAATCAATAAAGCAAATGTAAAGAACACACCTGTAGTCAGCTGTGCACGGCATAACTTCATCTTTGGATCGGCTCGGTTTATTTTCTGTGAGCGAGGGCTGAGGAATAAACAGCTATAATTATACAACGCTAAATTAGTCAATCTCCATGATCATGCATCTCTCCTTTCCTGTGTCAGACTTTGGATTATTTCGTGCTGGTGGAATTCCTTAACAGGAAATGATGCGATATAAAGTGACAGAGATCACCGCCCCCCCCCCATCCTCCACGCAGCCAACACACACACACACACATAGAAACACACACGTGCACACTCCCTCCCAGCTGGCCCGCAGACTCTGACATGTCTAGTGAGCTTTCTTGGAGTGACAGATGGACCGCGGGCAAGGAGGGGATGGCTTGGTAAACACACTCCTCTAATCACACACACACACACACACTCAGAAATACAAATACGTGCACACTCTCATGATGGGGTGGAGGAGGTGGGGGCTCATGTAATCGTCCCCTCATCCACACACGAGCTTCCGACCCTCCATGAAGCTGGCATTGGGCCTCCTCTCCTGCCTTCGCCCACAGGCTCTCTGCTGTCGTCGGCTGCCCGTGGCGCCGCGTATGAGGGCGTATATGTCCTGCCCGACCAAACACCACAGGCTACACAGCAGCAACAACTAGTCTGGATCAGCAGTGATATATAATGTCGGATTGTAGAGGTTTCCCATAAGAATGCAGCTGTAACAACCACTGGAAAGGACACATTTGCATGTGGTCAAAAATCCAATCAGCTCCAGTCAGTAATGTTCTCCTGTGATATGAGAGACATGCTGTAGGAACACTGATTATTATAAAGTCTATCCATTTCACCCTGGCTGCACAAATCAATAACGGTAATTGGTGATTATATATCCAGAAATATAATGAAGAGCAGGATAGTCAGATAAACAGCCAAATATTGTGAAGAATTTTGGCCAATGAATCAGGCAGATGTTCATCTATTGACTGGACAATGGTATTAAATAAAAATTCAAAGACACACCAAAGTCAGGAGGGTTCAGCCTCTGGAAAATACAAATGTGTGTACAAAATATTTTGGCAATCCATAGTAGCTGTGATAACCTAAAGCTACACTGCGTGCTCAGCTGGAAATAAACTATAAGGTGAAAATTTACCAAGCACTTTCCTTCACTCACTCATTTTCCCATAATAGGAAGCTTTCTACGGCAGCGAGAGGTGGTGTGGACATTTGCAATAACAGCCCCATAATCGACCCTTTCAGGCTTTCTGTTTCTGTTGCAGTGTAGGATCTGTCAGCTTCAACCACAACCTTAACTCAGAGCGTGCTACAACTCCAGATGCAACTGCAGTTCTATGATCACAGAAGAAATAGGACAGTGGAGGTCTGCTACGCTGCGTATGGGGAATTTCAGCTACTTTATCTCATAAAACGCACATAAATTGGGCCGTCTCTAAACGGCTGCAAGTTCCTGCAGTGGAAAAATGGCCTAATGTGTTTGTTCCATCCAACTCTTTCCTGCTGTAAGCTCTAGCAGTGTAAACATTAGTATTTCCCTAGTTTTCCTGATAAACCGTTTCTTTTAATGCACATGACAAGTTCCCTCCCTACAACTCCACGGCTCTGAAGGCTTTTAGATATCCACATTTCAGCTGCCTCCAAACAGACTCTCACTCTGCCTCGAAGGTTCACTTTGCCTCAGTGTGCAGTAATGGAAAAAGAGAAAATAGTCCCATTAAGCAGATAATTAGCTTCATGTTAGGAAAACCTGCAGTACACATGCTGTTTATCACGGTGTACTGCGACTCAGGCAGCGGTTTCACATGCATTTTAAAAAGGATTTGCAAAAGCATTGGACTTTCTGGAGAAGTGCTGAAACCACAGTGGAACACAGCACTGACAGCCCTGCCTGGGGAATAAAGGTCCAGAGTCTGAAGACTCACTGGCTGCACCTCAAGGCCTTTACAACACTGGTTCATTACACACCACAATACAGAAGTGCTGAAAGGAACACACAACATACTGTAGCTATTTTTCAAGCCTGGCCAGTAATGGGGCCAAAAGTGTTTAAATGGCTGCTGGTGCCATGGGGTCAATACAGTCAAATGTTTAAGCCCCTGGAGAGCTAAATAAGCTTAGCTTCATAGCACTAGGTTAGATTATGAGAAATCCTGCATGCAAAGTAAAACTCCTGGGTGTTCGAGTTATTTTTGTGCATTACCAGCATATTTTGAAGAGAGGACACACCTTAGACTGACTCTGGCACATAAAGTGGTTTGACACATTGGTCAGTCGACACATGAACGGTGACATTTTAGAAGTGTTGGAAGATGGATTATGGGAAAAGACCAGTCAGAGTTGGACCGACTGCTGGGTACAGCATGTGTAAACTATTAGCTTTAAAATGCATTTTACCGGCTGAACGCTGAGCAATATCATATTAGCTTTTTGTAGAAACAATACATTGGTAATGGTGCAAATTTTGACTGATCAGTAATAGCAAACTGCATCACTGTGCCACCAAGCATGTTCCTTCTTTCTTTAAAGAAGAAGATTATTATTACCTCTGCCAAGGAGGTTATGTTTTTGCAAGAGTTTATCTGTTTGTCTGTCTGTTAGCAACTTTAAACGAAAAGTTCTGAACAGATTTTGATTAAATGTTAAGGAAAGGTGGATAATGGGACAAGGAGCAGATGATTAGATTTTGGTGGTGATCCAGATCACCGTCTGGATCCAGGAATTGTTTGCAGGATTCTTTAGCACTGGGAGATAGGGCCATGTGCATGCATATGTGCATGTAACTTCACAAAAAATGTCCAGGCTGCTTAACAAAAAATACAGGATCAGTTCCCTCTAATTTCTACAACATATCAACATTTGATCCATATCCGGGAAAAATTCCAGATACTAGGATCCAGAACAGGAAAACTAGAGGGCCTGTGGAATGGTCATCACTGTTAGGTAACAGATGAAGATCCAGACATGCAGCCAACACCAACATGTAGCTGAGACTCTGCTGAATCAGGAGGATGCCAACAGATCTGTTGTAGAATCAACAGCTATGGAGCTGGATCCAGAAGAAACCACCATTACCCAGAAAGAGATTCTGGTGAATAACTATTGAACTAATGATGATATCAATGTGAAACCAGATGCTAAGGGTTTGTTTTCTGGGTCAAGGAATCTAATAATGTAGATAAAACAATCCTGGGACGATTATTTCTGGGTGTAAATCCCAACATGGGGTGAAATGAGCTGCTTGGAGGAGGTCTGAGCTCTCTGAGGGCTTTTCTAGTTTCAGTTATACATGACTAAATACAATTGGCTGATATATTGTTTTCCAAGTACTGACATTAGTATTAGGCACAAAATTTCAGCACAAGTCAGGTTACAGAACTGACTGTGTAATATCTTTTTATGATCTTATGATTATAATGCATATTTTTGTGTCCAGCCACTAGTATGTGGTCTGTGGGACATTATGGTGTCAGATATGCTACTCTGGAGACGTGCTAATTTAACTCCATGTCTTAAGAGTGAGCAGTAGTCCAGATTTACTTACACAGCCACAGGTATCTAGAGTGGATGACCTGATGGTGTGTCTTATTGTACAAATTATTTGTCTATTAAAATTATTTATTTAAAACTTAGGGAGGTCAATGTCAATCAAGGCATTTTTTAAACGACTGGTACCACCAAGAGCCTAAGTGCAAGCATATGTCCATTTTATCTCTGTCTCCTGGAAAGTGTTATAATAGTAAATGGATTGTCTGTGCAACAATAAAAATACATTTTAAATTTTTGTGAACAAATACTTCAGATTAAAAAGTATTCAGTGTATTTTGTTTTGTAATATTGTGACATGCAGCTGAACATGGTTCAGAAAACATCACTAGCTGACTTCTGCATCATCCGTTTTTATTGTGAGCTCAGAAAACAGACATTGCATGACAGCTTCACTTTTCTTTCTTGGTATGATTTGATCTATTTTTTAAATGTTGCATCTTCAAATTTTAATGCGGCAAAAGTGGGCTGACAGGAAGTTTAAAAAATAAAATATAATCTCGGGAATTGTGACATATATTGAGCTACAATTTTCACAAATATTTTCATACATATCCACAGTTTATGCCAAACATCTTCAAGTGCATCAGGGATGGTTGAGCAGAAAGGCCCCTGCTGACTTGAGATGGTCACAGAACCCACAAGAGATTTACTCAAACCAAATGAAATGTTTTAAAAACAACAGATTGGGAGTCAGGTGGGGAGAGAGACAGAGTGGAGGCCCAGATGAGCTGCATCAGCTGGCTGCCCTCTCAGGTAGACTGAAGCCAGGCTCACACAGCACGAGTCCTAAAACAGGCTGCATCACACACATAAGGAGGAACTTCACATACTCTCATACATGCACACAGCACAAGACCGGAAAGTAATGGTCCCTCACACACTACAGGATATTGTTAAGATCATCATGCCAGAGGGAGCATTCAGGGAACAGTGCTGCACCTCATGGGATCTCCTGGGGAGGCACATGGAGAAAATGGAGACTGTAGCGCAACAACTTGTTGTAATGCTAATAATACTTTGGAGTCTCGGTGACAAAATGTTGAAAATGCGGTCCACAGGGTTTGTCTATTTCTTAGTGAGAGCTAGTGGTAAGATTTTAACAGTTTTAATATCTGTCGCTGATGTTAGCCTCAAGGGTGGAAAGTTTAGTGTTGCCTGGCAACAGCATCTGCTTCTCTGGGCACCTCCGTGATGGTCGTAACTGTGACTGGAGAAAGAGTGAAACAGGAGTAAATCACACCTCCTACCTCTGTTTGGATACATGAACATGGGGAGTCAACAAAAACCTGAAATAAATATCAATTTTGTTGGTTAATTTTCCAATAATAAAATGGAGAGAATGAGATTTAGTCAAAATCAGGTGCCATTAATAACAAAGTGAAACCTTCAGACACTCACTGACATCGACTTTGATCTGTCTAGTCTTTTACTCTGATTAAGAAAACAGAAAGAAGAGACAGAGAGCACAAGAGCGTAACCCTTCAAATTGTGTTCCATTTGTGCAACCAGAGTATAATTAGGAGTGTAACAAGTGATGTTTTTATGGTCAATTAGATCTTGACAGACAGAAATACAAGCTAAAGTGTGACTGATGTGGCAGGTCAGGAGTCTGCAGGACCACACTCACCACAGACACACACATCTAGCTGTGCTGCTGTTCATAAGGGAGCCAGATTGAATTAAACGAGAATAGATATGAGTCACAGAGGAAAGTGACAGAGGTTATTGCTACCATGGCGTGCACACATTCACACAGACAAATAAATACACACATTCTAATGAGGCAGAGGTTCCTGTTTGTGGTGCATGAGCACAGAGGAGAAAGTCTGCAATTGCAAACACGATTATCTCTAATCCAACACACTCCACTGTGTAATCATATCTGAATGTGTGCTTGACCTCAGAAATACCTTTACTTTTTTTTAATTTGATGGAAAATGACAGAAAAACTTGCGCGCACGTCAAACACCGGCTGACAAAACTGAATGCATGAGCAGTTTAGCTTGCTGTTGTGAGCGTATGAGTGTGTTTGTGAGCGGTGGGATGAGAGGAGGAGGTAAGTGCCATTGATCTGAGCAATTACAGCACTAACAGAGCACTCGAGAGACAGACGCTGCCATAGGAATGCATAGAAACATCTCTGCTGACAGATTAGAGGAGAGTTTTCATGCTGCTGAGTTTACTGCTGGGAGCTCTGAGAGGAACTGTTTAACCCCACACATGAGCTGGTTCTCAGGTGTGGCTGCTGTTTCACATTCACAGGTAATCAAACCAAGTTTACATTTTTAAGGATCTAATCTGAGTGCTGGCATTTTCCAATCTTCAGGTCCACAATGTTGTCTTGTTCAGTGTTGTACTTCAGCTGTCAATCAAATGCTCCTGGCGCCTGTGATGTCTTCTTTCATAGTTGTCCATTACCTTTTCCTTCATCAGATTAACAAAGATGGATGGAGACTAGAGGTGTAAAGGTACATGTATCCATCTCACACCATTTAGGGTCTGACAAAGGCCTGGGGGAGGTTATATATACTGGCAATTGGTACTTCCTCAACAACGACTGTTTCTGGTTTCAAGTTTGTTTTTATTTCCTGTCATAAATATTTGAATTCATATGGTTTTTAAAACTAATAAAAAGCACAATAAATAAGATGTTAAGAGAGATAACTTTGAAAATGTACAACTTTGAAATTGGCGTTTGGTTTTAAAATGTAGCGCTATTTCATAATGTTTATTTGACAGACAATGAAAAAGGTCACGACCACAGTTTAGTTGAGGGCCTTAGCTGTGGGACTGTGGGTCATACAATATGGCTGCAGAGGAATACGCCAACACTGCAAGAAAAGGAAACGATATGACCCAAAGACATAATTATTCTGCATGGTCTGAGAAGCAGACACAGTAATTGTGACTTTTAAGTTTTATTTGTTTCATATTTGTTAGCATGATTTGTTAAAGTGCTTTGTATGGATGGTTTTAATATATTATTGTTGAAAGCTAGCGTATTGGACCCGTCTAAAGACTGAATCTAGCTTGATCGACTCATTTTGGAATTCGTCTAATTAGAGACACTTTTTGTGAAAGTTTTGGGTTTGAAATGTTTGTATGTTTTTTTATTTTCATAGCTTTTATGGTGTCGACACACTGGAGAAAAATAAATGTTAAAAGACATTTGTGTGATGCGTGGCCTTCATAACATCAGACCAGAGTAGGTACAATGATTCTAAAGTTGCTCAACAGAAGGTTTAGTAGTTTCACTGAAATGCATCAGAAGCTCGCTCCCTCCCTGCCTCATGAACAGCCCATCATATCACGTTATAATGGAGCTCCTTCCTCCTCTATTGCTCTCTCTCTCTCCTCCTTTGGTCACTCTCTCTCTCTCTCTCTCTCTCTCTCATCCCTATCTATCAAAGCTTTATCGTACACATTATGAACTTCCTCTTCGTCAGAATTACTGCACATGCTGGGCTGCACTCAGAAAACTACAATGTTGTTATCAGAGTTCTTCAACCTGATGACCGAGTCTAGCACTCTGTAGCTGGCCCCATATTGTCTCCTCACAGTCAAAAATCACCCTGTACCAGATGAGGGCTGAGCGAATGCAAAATTCTTTTAAAAAAATTCTAGTGCAAAGCAGGTCACTGATCAGGCTTTGAAACAAAAACAATAGTAATGTGCAGTTTCTGTTGAAGTGCAAACGTCATGTAGTCATTCAGTTTTGGTTAAACTTTCAGAGAAGAAATACAAAATTGAATAACATAGAATTTCTTAGGGTCATTTTCCACTAAATGTATGTATGCAGGTCACTTTACCTCAGTGAAGAGCTAGAGAAAGCTTTGTTTGTTTGGTGACTGTGGGTGAAAAGTCATCAAGAAGGCCTTAAAAGCCCAGAGACAAACTTTGCCAAAATGGGAAACACTTGCAGAAAACGGTTCACATGCCATTATTTCACAACAGTGTACTCTTATGTAATATCATGAACTAAAAACTAAAGTTATGTGTCTAATAATAGATACATCATAGTATCAGGGTGATGAGGATCAGTCACTAACATGTTGTTTACAATGACAATAATTCAAATGTGTCTCCTATAAACAACATCATTTCTGTTTAGCCTAATCCAGCTCAGCACAGTTCAACTGATTTGTTCACTGGAGGGAGCCACACAGACCCCAGCTGGCCGGAGCCAACAGCAGAAGGAGCGAGCGTTATTTGGGGGCTTTGTGTCACGTGTCTGAGCTCCATTGTTGCGTATTTGCAGAGAGGCTGTCCAGCACACTAAAAGCAGGAGCTAGGCTATAACCCCCAAAACTCTTACTGTAAAAGCAGATTTTGATCCCAACAAAGGCGTCCAGAGCTCATTCCAGCACATCTTCACTGTCAGTCTCACCTCAACAGATCCACAGGAGGGTGGGACGGTGACTTCATTTGACTTGTTTACACAGTAATTCAACCTGGAACAGGTCGTCCCGAGCAACAACAGGGGATCTTCTTTTGAGTCTTGCAGGAAATTAAACAAATGACACAAATCTAATTAAGCTCACTGCAAAAATTTGACACTGGTTCTGAAATCAATAATGCCTAGATGCTGCCCCAAGGCATGAAATATTAGTACAGATGGATATGCACGTGTTACCACATCAGCAGCATGCACAGAGATGCACGTGCATGTGTCCTCTCAGTGAGTGCATGTTTCTGTGCTGTGTTTCTGCAGTGTGTGGCATTCTACCACTTGGAATAGAACTGATGATTGTATCTGGGAGGAAAAAAAAGCACAGACAGAACAGAAAAACACAAAGAAGAAGCAGGAGACAGCGAGCGCTGCAGGGGGACAAGAGAGCTAAACAGATAATAATAGAGCGACAGGGAGAGAGAGAGAGAGAGGAAGTGAAGCGTACGGAGAACGTTGTGAAGGCTCTTTTTAGTGCAGGAAAGCAGGAATAATCCCTATTAAGGTAATTAGAGTTTCAGGAGACAAAGCGTAATTAAACAGGAACAGGCTATAAACTATGTGCTGTCTAAATATAACTCGTCCATATGAATCCAGTCAGACTGAGCAACGTCTCTGCATCCCCGAGCTGCAGGAGGACGGAGTGTGTGTGCATGCGTGCATTAGATGGGGGCTGTGTGTTTACAATGAGATCAAGAGAATGCTTGGCAGGACGTCAGCCTTGTAAAGCCCCAGGATTCCACATGGAAAACACTCACACACTCCACGCCACGAGGAAAACATACAAAGACACACACACACACACACACACACACACACACACACACACACACACACACAGTGACGAGCCCAGAGAGAAAACAAACATAAGGCATGAGAGCTTTTTGTATATAGAAGAAGAGACTCTCTCACTCTCTGTCTCACACACACACACACACATAGTGGCGCTGGCAGCGTTCAGGAGAAGCAGAGCAGAGAGGATTTCTACCTGGGAGAAGTTTGTGTTCTTCATCAGCTTTCATCTTAATGTCATCCTCCTCCTCCTCACTTTCCCTCTGTTTGTCTCCAGCTCTTCACCAGACCAGAGGGAGCGCTGTTCATTTATTACTTTTTAAAAATTATTTTCACTGAATCAGCTAACCAATTATTCGACAAGCCAAATCTAATTCAAACAAAGCCAAACGAAAATGTTTCCAGCTGCTGGACAGACGGGATGACAGCATTTCTGCATCCAGTGTCAGTGCAAACTAACATCGATCCTTTCTTCTTTGGAATATGACACATGTCATACTAGCAGTGATCTCAAGCGGACAAAAAACCGCAAAGTGCGACTAAACATTTGCATTGGACACACCAGTGCATCTCACATTTAGTAAGTCTCTGTGTGTGTGTGTGTGTGTGTGTGTGTGTGTGTGTGTGTGTGTGTGTGTGAATGCACATAGCATCATTATTTTTTCCTGCCCATATTTTGTGTTGCGTTGCAGGAATCACCCGCTCTGGAAGTTGCTGCAGCTGATTCCTCTGCTCCTCTCTGCTGTGCTGTTATTTTTGTGGGGTTTTGGCTCAGAGTGGGTTGTCCACTGATCGCAAGGTTGGCGGTTCAATCCCAGGCCCCTCAACATGCCGAAGTGTCCTTGGGCAAAACACTGAACCCGAAGTTGCTCCCAATGGCAGACTAGCGCCTTGCTCGGCAGCTCTGTCACCATTTGTGTGTGAATGGTTGAATGTGAAGCACACTATATAGCGCTTTGGATACCAAAGCGCTATATAAGTGCAGACCATTTACCATTTTTGCCTGACAAAGTGTGTCTTTTTAGATGTTCTAGTGTTCTTTAAAAAAATTTTGGTTTATTACAATCACTAACACAACAAATTTCAGGGCTCTGGCTTCTTCCTGCTTCCACTCTGTGCCAGTAGTAAGCAACAGATGGATTTTTTAGGGAGGGATAGGCCAGTAGCTTAAAGTAATTATGAATGCACCGATGACCAGTCAGTAATAAACCCACCACTGGTCTCTGCTGCTGGCTCCACACCCAGTGCTCATGCACGTTCTCAGCCCTGTTGTATTATTCTCCTGTGGGAGAGGAGATGGAGTGGGCCGCTTATTACGTGGTATTTTCATTTGTTATTCAAGAGATCACGGTGTGTCACAGCATCCTCTTCATAACACAACGCAGACGCCCACTGGTTACACTTTTTATTGCTGCATCAAGAGGCACGGAGAAAAATTTGGGATGCAACTAAATTATGAGCTGGTGCATTGAGATGAAAAAGTTAAAGACAGCAGTGCAACTAAAACATAAGATGTTAGTCTGGAGCCCTCAGAGTATTTATTCTCATGTTTAAGAATGTATAGGCTTAAAATTATACCTCAGTCAAAAATGAATGAAGTGTTCCTGACAAATATAATTATTTCATCTGATCTAAAAGCCCATGGAAGAAGTGGTGATCCTCAAAATGTTGAAAGTTCTGTATATATGCTGAATATGTAAATGACTACAAACTGGCTGTAAGGTGATGTACAGTAAGAAATGATGCTCTGCAAAGTCATTTAACATGAGGGGTAATAGGGAACTCTACTGGACTAACAACACAAGTGGTCCCAGTGCACTTCCCTGGGGGACACCACGCGTGTGCATTTCATTTTTAACTGTACAATCCATTTCCATGTTCTTCTTCCACTCAGAGTCATGGCACAGTGGCAGCAGACTGAGCAACCTAGTCCAGATTCTCCTCTCTCCAGAAACATTCCTAAGGTCCCTCTGGCCAGTTCTGAGAATTCCACGGCCAGCTGAGATACCAGTTGGACATGTCAGGAAAATGTCAGGTCTAAGACACCTAGAAGACTGAGCAGTTAAATCTCTCACCCTGTTCAACCAAGAAACAGTTGAGTCTGGGTTCTTTCGACTGATGCTTTAACTCTACTGCTCTGACGGAGGAGCCATACTAAACACTGGTGAAACAACATGAGATTTTTCAAATTACTATCCAATATTGCCAATATGTTTAATTCCACATCGGTAACTTTTGTAATGTTTCACATTTTGTACGTAGAGCACCCAGTAAAAAAAGGTAACAGCACACTCCTCAAGTCTATTGGACAGTGTCTACATGTCCAGTAAGACTGTTCCAAACAATTTGTAACCATCATCCAAAAAAAATCAAATCCCAGTACTGAACTGTTGCACTGATGCTGTGTTTCATATTTTCAATAGGTGAACCAGAGCGACAAAGTACATGAGGGTACTTCAAAAAGTTCTCGGCCTCAACCAGAAACAAGGGGCTTAATTCCTCTTTTAAGGCATAACTGTATACTTTAAGGTTTTATATGACTGTTCACAAAGACTTAAACATTTGAAGTAATGAAGGGAAAAAAAGAGAGGAAAGCTTTGAGCTGCTGCTGCTCCTCCAGGACAATGCTCCCATCCCCACAGCATCAGGTGGCAGAACCAGCCAAATGTAGCTTTAAACCATCGCCGCATGCACACTACTCACTGACCTGACATGTCTGATTTCTGTTTCCCAAACTAAAATCCAACTTGCCTGGTCACCATTTTCAGAGTGATGATGGAGTCATTCATGTTGTTGAGGAGCATCTGGAGGCTTAACATGTGACCTCCTTTAGTGAAGGAATAGCAAAGCTTTAACATCGGTGGACCGAGAACATTGAAGTTAAAGGAGACTATGTTAAAAAATAATGCAAGAACAGTTTTTCTCCTGTGAAGTTTTCTGGTGAGGCCGAGAACTTTTTGAAGTATGTATGTATGTATGTATGTATGTATTCCTAAGCTCAAGAAAAATTGCTCAGTAGATTCATGACAGGATCTGGTTGGCTTTGGTCTGAATAAGATTGAAACTCTAAAGCCAGATACAGTAGGCGTGTGTAATACACAAATAAAAGCCACTTGAAATAATCATCTGGTTGCTCTACTCAAAGCTTTTGAGAAAACTCCCACACTGGCGTTAGGACAGAGATGAACTCCTCCACCTTTCAGCCGGTCTCACCTGGTTCAGTGCAGTTTTTCTCCGGCTCTGAGTAGAGCTTGGACTCATTGTCCTCTTGTAGAAGGTGACGACTCTCCCACCTCGCCTCCTCCACAACCATGGAGCTGGAAACATGATATCCTGGGAGGCAGAAAACAGAGAAAGTGGGAAGGTTAAGAAGGATTCATAAAGAACACACTCACTGAAAACAAACCGTTCGTGGAAGCTCGAACCCAACAGAGCTGATGTGATGTAAGACAGTGAATGCATCACTCTGCATGTTGTTTTATGTAACAAAACATGATTTTCACATAGATCCTTTGTATTTTGGGAGTTTTTTTGTTTTTACTGATGAGCGTTAAATACTGACTTTTGATTCTCCAGTATATGTGTATTGTGATGCCTCCCCTTCCATACACAAAGAGTCTAACAGCCACGATGCACAAGCTCTTCTTCCACGGTTAATCGACATTCCTGAACGCTCCGAACCTTCCTTCTCACCACAGAACAAAAGGCAGATGAGACATGCTTCTTGTGTCACCACACTCCTGCGGGAGCATTAGTACGGCAGCACGCTGAGCGCCGCGAGGCCGATCATTCCAGCTCAGTCATCTGGGTCACGGTATCCTCAAGCGCCCCACCTCCGACCCATCTCCTCTCCCACCATGCAACAGGCACCGACTTCGGCGCAGAGCACGCCAGGGCTTCTATAAATAGCACCACGCTCGGTTATATTTATCAAAATGCAGGAACATGAAACGCTCGCAACATTTTGCAAATAGCTATGTCACAGGAAGGGAAGTACAAAGAGGCAGTGAAGTGGAATAGGATGCTCTGGAGTGATGACAGCAGCAGCAGTATTATATGCTTGGAAGGATGTATTTACCTAACCTTAAGCCAAAAATGCAGAAGAGCAGTGATGGCAATGTCATCCACATCCCTTTTCTAGAAACATTTTTATCCTAACATTTACTTTAATGGTCTAGAACCTTAAATAATTAAAACAAACATACTTTTCCTTGCACATTTTCTGGTATGTAGCCATGCACATAATTGTGTTTATTGGCCAGGGTTTCCAGATTTCTGCAATCAACATAAAATGAGAGTTTCTTAAGAGCTATTTCTTTTAAAGAAAAGAGTAAGGTCAGAGTTACACAAACAGCAGGATGAATAAATTACCTTTTTTTCTTCGAGGGTTCAGTGTTGACAACGTCTGTCTAAAGTGGTTTATACTTTGTGCAAAACATTCACAACTCCAAGGTTTATTTACTGGTGGTTCTGTAGATGTTCAAATGTACATTTTTCATAATTTTCTGGCTCAAAGCTGAGTCCCAGAGCTCCCTCCTCACCTTGAAAACAGCAGGTGAGACAACAACAGCGCCACTTATTAAGTTTCACTGAATCAGTGAAAAAACTGAAAGTGTTCCCTGAAGTCACTGAGGTTCGGGTCACTCTACTGGACTCGTAACAACACTTTACGTTGGGAATTCAAGGTGACAGCTGCACTGATGGAGGGGAGCCGCTGGCTGTTATATTACTGTTATATTAAACATAATATCATTTGTCTGTTAGCAGCTGTGGATTCTTCTCACTGTTGTCCCAAGATGCTCTGACGATGATGTCTGATTAAATCTCCAGTCAACTGAGCAGTGCTGCTTTATGACAATATTAGATCTGCATTAATGTGATGAAATAGTTTGACCTCTAAGATATTTAGTTTGCTCAATTGACCTCAGTTGACCTCAGTATTTTATCCATAAACTAATTTCAGCAGAAAGATATGCTGAACATGTGCCCTGTGAACAGAGACTGTGAGCCACAGAGACATGTTGCTGTTAACTATCAGAATGGTGTCATTATTAGTAAGGCTTTACAATAAAACACCTTCTGGTTCCTGCTGGTACCTAAATGTATGTATAGTGCAGGAAGCAAGGCTGTGGTGAACACCGTATTTTTGTAAATACTAGCACAGTGTGGGAGCATAGCACAGCACAGGAGAACATTTGACTTTTGATATTACACCTGACATACCTGCTTCTTATCATCTAATTAATTTAGAATAAAATAACAATTACCCCAATAAACATTTCCAAAATATATAGTTGCAGCACTTAATAATGTCGCATGAAATTACACGAAAAGCATACAGAAAATGGAACTGTGCTGCAGCATGCACGTGGTATGGCACAGTGTGAATGTATAACCTGCATAGTTTCCTTTACTCGTCAGTGCACAGAGGAGACAGGCAGCGGGGAGAGACTGCAGAGTAATGATATGCAGTAAAGGTTCATCCAGCTGCGAGTCAAATAAGGGAATCTGCTGTAAACAGGCCTGACCATTTCAGCCATCAGGTCACTCTGCTGAAATAAAATATAAGTCAAAGAAATTCCCTTGCTGTTCTCCTCAAAACAGTGTGGAGAAAACTTTATTTCTATTTAAGCTTTATTTAAACAAGTAAATTTCAGTGTGGTGAAGAAGCTATAGGGAGACCTGGCCAGCAAGGCAGCGCTGTCAGACTGGAAAGCACTGAATGTGAATTATACGATGGTTACAAGAAATAGAATATACAACTGTTAAAACAAGGAATATTAAATGCACGTTTGCTAAAATGCTAAAACAAAGACAGTTAGTAAAGGAATCCATTTACCATATTCTTTAATTAATTTCCAGATACCAAGTTTTCTACTTTCATCGTCTTCTTCAAAGTGTCTGGAGCAGAAAACATACAAGCTGTTTTTCTATCTCGGTGTGTACGCTGAGAAAAACAGCAGATATGTATTCTAAGTCTATGAATGATGGACTGAAATCATGAAAATCATTTTCCAAAGATGTTAGAAACTTTTTTCCAGGATGGTACTTATTGATTATAAGGAATAATATGCCAGTGGAGTCAATGACTGAAATGAAGCCAAGAGAGAAACTGCCAGCCATCTCTACAGTAAGGAACACAATGATGAGTTAATGGTTCAAAGTCTATGATAAGCAGAGACACTGTTAACAGTGTATTTTCTAAACTACTAAAAATGTTTACATTTCTATATTTGCTTCTCTCATATTTTGAGGATATGAACTTCGGAGTTAGAGTACTGTTCTACCTGGTCTTGCATTCTTCCACTGTACCTCCATGTAAGCACCAGTGGGAACCAGTGAGAGCTTTATTGGTTTCTAGTTCATACAGCTAAATTACAGTGCGAACTGCAAGCTGTATTATAAAGTGTTACCTGACTGATTTATGCTGGAAGCATCACAACCTAAATGCTATTCTCCTCCACTGTATTAGGCTGGATGCGGAAATCTCAAAACGTAGACAAGTAAAACAGGAACCATCTGCACGACTACGTCCAAGTCAGGTCACGTGAGCCTGAATATGAGCTGAAAAACAAACATGCATTACATGTTAAAACAAACAGAATGCACAGCTGTGCAGTGCTCTTGCTTACAGTGTATACAGTGCTACAAGGGAGAACTGAAGGGTGAAATCTGCCACGATGCATCAGTGCCAGCGCTTCTATACAGCTGTGATGCCTTTTGCCCTCTTACTGTATGCTCTTCCCCGTAGCCAGTGTTTCTGTGCATTTGTGACATTCACAGGAGACAGTGAACAAGTTTAAAGCACAAAACACACTCCACAGGAGTCCTCTCTGTCTCCTGTCATTTCTTAATAACTTGAGTTTGTGCTCCGTTGGACTCCACACACACACACACACACACACACACACACACACACAGACCTTGCTGAGTGTTTTAGGTGGCTGGGGGTCCAGTGAAGCAGAATGCATCACCACTGCCGAGGTTACTATGGTGATGTGACGTAACTGATGAGGCTCAGGGTGGTAGGGGGAGGAGCGTGACATAACACCGAGTAACTCACACACATGCACAGACACACACACAACTATGACTAACCGAACTACAAGCACATGCTATCAGATGTGCTGTGCAACACTGTCACTCACGCAGGTAAACACAGTCAGCAGCCACAGGCTCTTTACTGCAGCGCTGCCACACAGGAGAGAGGACTGTGAGCCACGCTGATCAGGATCATGTCAACAGCTAGAAAAGTCCATTTTCTGTTTGGATGTCAAAATCAGATTTTGTTCCTCCTGAAGAAAGTGTACTAAAGCACCGTCTTCAGAAGTACAGGCAAAGATTTATGAGGAATTGCAGTCTATTAAAAGATAACAGGAATGTTAATCTATACTGTTATTCATCTGCTGTATGTTTGCACTGCCGTTGGCCACGATATTGTGATTGCCAGCTGGACGATTATCTGGTGTAATATATATATATATATACATATATATATATATATATATATATATACAGCAAGACATCTCAACAAATGCTGACAAGTTTGAAATGAAATATTTTCATGATCCAGAAGATGCTGATGAGACTTTGCTGACTAATTGTCAGCAGTTGCCATATTATTTGTCGGACGTTCAGACAAATGCTGAATATCGGATTCAATAATCAGCGAGGCCAATTGACCCCTAGTTCTGCTGCTCTTCTCCACAACTGTCTCTTTGATCCACATCAGGGTATGCTGAAAGCAAGGTCCCAATTTTTCAGAAGAGTTCTCTGGATATACATGATCACAAGAGGATGAATTCCAATGCTACATATTATGTCAAAATGTCCATGTAAATTTACTGAGCATATTCATGCTCCTTGGAGGATTAAACCTTTCCATTTTGGACATACCATGCACTGTTGAGCCATCCTTAGGTCCAGCTGTTGACATTCTAAAAAAGGATGCTAAAAATCAATGACTGAGTTTCGATGACATTTGCTTCGCACTTTCATGCTCCAAAGTAGAAGAGCGCTTTTGATTTTAATAGCCCGATGACATTTCCCCGTGCCATCTCAGCACAAACATGTACAAGTTTAGCTCCTGGTATGCCCCCCGAGGACAGCAAAGCCATATATAAAGTGTGGATTTCCTGGCTGGAATATCCAAACAATGAGCGGAAACACTTTCAGATCGCACAACTGAGCAAAAGAATATTGACTTCAAAGACAGTTATAGAAACAGAGAGACAAACAGATAGAGAGAAATAGAAAGCTGAATAAATTAACTAAAACGTGTGTGTGTGTGTGTGTGTGTGTGTGTGTGTGTGTGTGTGTGTGTGTGTGTGTGTGAGTTTGTGTATCAGTTGAACTATTCAACCTACACACTGAGTGAACCTGAATGGTTCAGGGAAATCTTTAACACCAAGGGAGGTGGAACAAAGATCAAAAATATTCTAGTTTTCCTCCCCCCACTACATTCACCATCCATTCCCCAGTCGCTCACTAACAGAGTCTTATATTGGCAAAGTCCTCTGTCTATAGGTCCAAGCCGACCCCATAACGTCACATAACATGGCTGCCCATCGCTCCTCACTGTCACGCTTAATTAGCTACTTTATCTTCATTAGTGTCCCTTGGCAGGTGTGTATGTGTATGCATGTAGATATGTATGCATGTGTGCTGCACAATTCTCTGTTCATGAAGACGAGTCCTTGTGTATAATTTAGTGTGTTTCTATGTGCAGCATGTTTGGTGTGTGTATTGTATGTTTGTGTGCAGGGCCATCATGTCTCTATTTCAGTCCTGTGTGGCTCTACTGTATGTGTACACATGTGTCTGTGTGCAGGAGTGTGAGCTACAACCTTGTCCCTAGAGAGAAAAGAATCAGGCCATGAGCACGTGGATCCTACTATACAGAGCTATAACATGCTGCACGTGATACCAACATCCTTGGATCCTCATCAAAGGACGTACAATATGTAGGTTACTCATTTCTATGTATCCTTATATAATGTATGCATTATAGAGATATACATGTAAAATTATATTACTCATTACCATAACACTGCATTATACATGCATGGTAATGCTTGAACATACAACAGCCAATCCATCTGAGAGATGCTGAGATATGTCACTGCCCTCCCTGCTGGTGGTGCTAGTGGAGAAGTCAGAGGATCACCACAGATGTTCGAATACTTGTCAGGATGTTTCACTCTGAACCAAAAAAATTAAAAAAAACTGGAAAGTGTCAACAGGATTTATCTTCTTATAACCACAAATATCTATACAGCCTTTCATGGCAATCCATCTAACAACTGTTGAGCTACATCAGTCTGAACCAAAGTGGCCGAGCAACCAAAAATTCAACGGACTGTTTTTAACTATCAGCTGTGAGAACTGTGATAAATAATGTTTTATGATGTCTAGATAAGATAATGCACAGACACATTGAATTGTGCTTCACAGGTGAATGAGTTACCAAGTTGAATTCTCAAGTAAGCAGATCATTAAATCACCTGATTGCCCCAGCAACACCAACCAGCCACAGACTCAGCCAATCGCCAATAGTCGATATATTCATCAGTTCGCCAAACCTTATCGCCTGTCCTATTGACTTGTACTAGAGCCAGTTAAAAGCCAAGAGCTGTAACATATGTTCTGTGCTATCAGCGGAACGTGGAAGTGCCAAAAACTCCTCGAAAGGCTTCTTAAGACTGGCCCCAAAAGTCAGTCATTCATAGAAGAAGCTAAAAGAGAAGTCCAGGTTCTTTCTCCTGAAGCTCCTAGATAAACAGCAACAACAAACATGTTTACTCTCTGGTGAAAGAAACTGTCTCTCCAGCTAAATTACCTGTCCATGACAGATGGTGAATTTTTAGATTAAAACTAATTAAACAGGTGAGTTGAGGCTTAAAGCTTTGCAAAAGCGAGCCATGGTTGTTCTGACAAGAGGGAGCAGTCACAGCACAGTTCATGACCCAGGGACCTTTGGGTGGCCTGCCTCTGCTCACACTACACCTGTTGGCTGATTCTGGGTTTGCCAGGAGTTAGGAGGAGCCAAGGTGGTGACGGCTGGAGCCAACCACACTGAGCTTCAAAGCTATTCTTCAGGAAACCTGTGGGTGACGTATATAAAGGAAGCAACCTTTGTGGTGAGTACTGTCAAATAAGGAGGCTGGGCCAACACTGGCTACTTCAGCAATACTGTGCTAACGGGGCAGGTATCATGATCAAAGTAGTATTACAGTTTCAGGGCATGTGAGAATCCAAAAGGCACACTGGAGGTGGAAGATTAAGGGAGAGTTACGCTTATCATCAGTGTCATCTTTTCCATTTATAGGCCGGACCTTCCGAAAAGTATGTGAGAGATGTTGCTTTCACACTCTGGAAACACGTCCTGCTGAAAGGGAAACGTTTCAGGGCCTGTATATTCTGGCACATACCAGTGTGCACATCTCTGTTGTTTGGGGATGGACTTAAAAAAACCCTGAACCTATCGCTTATAATGATTGCAAAGACCTGGGACTACAGCACAGCAGAACGTCTCGAGTCGGGTTCTGGTTTGTAAACGGGCAAAAAACAAGCATCGGCACCTTCTTGCATCTGGTGAATGTAAACCAATGCTTCCCCTTGAAATGCAGTCATTCAATATTATGGGGACTTTTGGTTTACAGTCTGAAACATCAGTACATTATCAAAAAGAAGGAAAAAAACACAGTATCTCCAGTGGCTGCAGCAGCATTCCACACAGAACGTACTCTTCCAGGCAGTCAAGCAGTCAATGCGCTGTTGCAAATCCGACTGTCACGCTGCCAACTGAAATACAAAAACACACTGCTATCTGCGAGTGCTCAGCTACATCCACTCAATATCTCAGAGCGAGATTAGAGCAGAATTCAGTCGGCAGTGCTGTGAAACGGCGCATCACACACCTCACTCACTCTCAGACACACACAGACAGCAGCTAAGCCTCACCGTGTGATTACCCATCAATAAATCAATAGGACTATGAGTGGTTAGAATGACATGGTCCCTTGTGTTTTTAAAGAAATACTGCCTCTGTAGGATACATCACAAACAGCTTCCAGAGGCAATAAACACTGGACCCTTTACTGTGTTATATATTCACTATATACTGCAGTATGTTGCAGTATATGCCCAGACAAAATATCTATATATGCTAAGGCCATCAGAGGGTTTCTTTAATTGTTCGCTAATGAACGTGACAGCTCGTTAATGGTCTCATTAGATGACACTGTCAGACACCACTCCTGCTGTGAGCGTGCAAGGGTGCTGTCATCTCAGACAATTACTTTCGCCTCTCACTCTCATCTCTCCTTGTGTCTGAAGATGTGACTGAGGCGGGGAGCCTGGAAGACACAGTCTGTCCAGGGCAGAGAGGTCACACCAGACTACTCAGCTACCTGTCATTGGTTCAGTTGTAGCAGCTCCACTCAAGTTCAGCTTAAATCTGACACTGTAACAGCATTCCATTACAACCATTTTGAATTTTTATATGTATGCTTGTGTCACAATTTTTTCTTTCTGGCCAAGTAAACTCACTTATTGAAGCCTCTCTCTACAGTGTTGTGTCAGCACTGGAGAATGGTCTGGCTGCACCCCATTATCATTCTGCTAGAGGGAAAAAACACTCTTGCTTTTTGTATTTCTTTAAATCATTCACAACCTTGAGCGAAACTAAGGCCAGGATGTAGTGATGGTGCAATGAAATAGTGTTGAGGGGACTTGTTTTTGCTGAAACATGCTTGGAAAATGAAACTTTCTCCTTAACCAGTGGAAAAACATGGGTTCCTGTAAGACACCAAATGTTGAAAACATATTCTTTGCAGATCTTCATAACTATCTACCAAAAAACCAAGCAGGTTGGTCTTATTGCTCGTTCCAAATCTACTTGCCATTTTCAGCAAACAGGTTTCTGCTCTGCTACTTCCAGTAATGAAGGGGATACTTATACACAGACAGTAAAAGGGGAGGAGAATGCCACAAAATATGCAGCAGAGGCAGGCCTATACTCACAGTCTACATCTGATTAGTCAGATTAACGTGATCTTGACTGAAGGGAATGCATTCAGGATTTAGATATCACCTGAAGGAGTAAGGATAAGCACGTCTTATCCATCTATCTTATCATCTTGCCATCAAAAGTTGGTACCATCTGACATTATGCCAGCAGGCTATTGCACAACAGCTCTAATGCAACTGATCAAAGATACTCCTTGCCTCGATAACAGCTTTGCACAGTATTGTCAGTACGTTAGCCATGTTAGCTTCATGAGGTCATCACCTAGAATGGTTTTCAGTTAACAGGTGACCCCCGACAAAAGTTTACTGGTGGAATTTCTTTCCTTCCTAATGTCTGAGAGCATCAGCTGTGTTGTTTCCTGGTAGAGTTGGTATGTAGCAAACAGTCCTATCCAGTTAATGTAGGGGCTGAATAGGGCAAGTAAGTAAATGACAGTCCATCATTACTTCAAGATATGAAGGTCAGTCAGTCCAGAATATTTCAAGAACTTCGAAAGTTCTGTTACAAAAACCTTCAAACACAGTGATGAAACTGGTTCTCATTATGATCACACCCCAGGAAGGGAAACTCAGGTTCATTAGAGCCTCTGAAATCACCAGATCTTTAAGTGGTGTCTGATTAAGAACAGAGTGATGGAGTGCTGCATCACATGACCTGGTCTCCACAATCATCTCATCTACAGCCAACTAAAATGCTTTCGGATGAGTTGGAGCGCAGACTGAAGGAAAACCAGCCAACAAGTTTCTTAGCTCATGTGTGGGAACTCCCTCAAGGCTGCTGGAAAAGCTCCAGCAGACGATGGAGCTGGTGGGAGAATAAAGAATGTTATCAGTAGTAAGTGGCAGGAGGCTTCTTTGAAGAATCTAACATCCACCCAACCACTATCTATACACCACTTAATCCTCTGTGGGGGGGGGGGGGAGTCTATCCCAGCTAACTCAGGGTGAAGGCAGGGGACACCCTGGTCAGGTCACCAGTCTATCACAGAGCTACACAACATAGAGACAGACAACCAAGCACACTCTCATTCACAGTTATGGACAATTTAGAATCATCAGTTAACCTCAGCATGTTTTTGGACTGTGGGAGGAAGCTGGAGAACCTGGCGAGACCCCATGCTGCACAGGGAGAACATGCAAACTCCACAGAGAAAGATCCCAGGCATTCTGACTGGTACGTGAGCCAGGGATCTTCTAACTGTGAGACAACAGTGCTAACAACTGAAGAGAGTAGAATTTAAAAAAAAACATTGAATGTGTCCAAACCTTTAACTGGCAGTGAATTTCTAACACCAAATGCAAAATGTTATCTATTCTTGTACTAGCTGTTAGACCAAGCAAGTCATGACTAAATGTCATCCTCTTAAGTCAAACCATGGAAAAAGCAACATATGAGCAACCAATCATCTTCACTGTGATCCTGTTTCTATTTTAATGTGACTTTTCTGACCTTTCCCGCAGACAAATGAACTAAATCTGCTCATTCTTTCTGGCCCACAGCAGATCCGTGTCTCTTTGGATGAGCAGCTCATCCAGCATACATGTCACATACAATAACCAACATGATGTCAACATGATGTCACAGTGTGTGAATGTATTACATAAGTGTCATGTTCCCTGTGTCAATCAAACACACATGATGCAAAAAACATCCAGGTCGAGAACCTGAGGAGATATCCACTTCCTCTCTGCAAACACGTGCTGTGCGGTGTCTCTTCCACACTGCAACGCAGGCCAAATAATGCAGGGGCTTCAGAGCAGCAAAAACAAAGAGCGTGTGTGAGAGAGTGCGATTATCACTGTGGATATGCTTTATGTGTAGAGACCTGACAAAACACACAAACTCATACACACATTTCAGTACAAATTGTCTTTTCAGAGCAGAAACGACTTCAGACAAGATAGTTATGTAATCAGGTTGCATTTGCCTAAATTGTCCAAAAATGGACTGGGGGAAGTATGCGGTGTGTTCTCTGTGAGCGTCCCACAGGAGGCCGGAGATGGATAAAGCACAAAATGATCTCAGACAAAGGCAGACTCACAATTTCATGTTCTGTGCAGGTGCAGGTTTGAATATACTGTATATACAGCATGTGAAATGATAGAATACTGGATGCTGTGCTTTGAGCTTCATGAAACAGGGAGTACTGCAAGCCTGGAGACACAGCAATAACATCCAACGTTAGTATATGGACTATGTAACTGACAAGCTAACCTGTAACATACTAGCTGGTCAGGAGCAAGCAATAAGTTCTTATCTGATTCAAGAAATCATCAACTCCCAAGTCCAAACTAGGCCAAAACACAAAATTTGGTTGCATGAACAAATCCCAAATTTTCTCCCTGGCTCATGAACAGCCAAACATATCCATAATGGAGCCTCTTTACGTTCTGTAACTCTCTTTGTGGCTTCTGTGCAGATCGCTGGGTCCTCTGGTTGCCTCCATCCATGTCTGCATTCCACCTCTGGTGAAGGCTATGGTCCATGGGGACTGGTGGTTGCCCGTGCAAGATGAGGTTGGCAGTTAAAAACCTCCACCTCCAGGTAAGTGACGCATTCCTGACAGCCTGCCCCATTTGGGCTGACAGACTTATCGTGGGGTGCACATGGAGGCCAGTGCAGCGTTCCTGTCCAAAGTTCTATCTTATTTAGCTTTTCTGTGGGTTTTCTGAGGGCTTTTATTTTAAAATATCATTAAAATGATCAACAATTATCAACACTGACAAAAATAAAACATGTTTTTGTGTTACATCTTTCAGCTATATCGCCGAGCCCTGTTCCAGGCTATGTTGTTTGGTGAAATCATTTGTAGCCAAGCAGTGAAGCGTTGTATAGAGGCAGCTAGTGCTAGGTCTGACAAGACAGACAGCTGGTCGGTGCATTCAGAATAAAGGGCTCACGGAGATGACGGGACTTGAAAAACAACAATGAAACCTTAAACTGTAAAGAAGAATGGAGAGTTTAAGTAAGGTTTTGTCATCTGTCCAGACGGATGGTCTAATCTTTCACTGTTTCTAAGCTTCAGTGAATAGGGAGGTTGAATGTTTCATGTGCGTCATCATTTATGAAGCAAGTCTCCACTGCACTCCATGACAGGTTGTTGATCGATGCTTTACCGCTGTAGTCAAGCCTATAAACATGCTGCTTAATCTGATTTTAGACCTTTTTAATTAGGGTTTTTATATCCAAACTTAAAATGTACATAAAAAAGATGGACAGAAGTCTAACGATCAGACCAAAGAAGGCTTAATCAAGAAGCATCACTCATTTTAGCAAGTCCCCCACAAACAACTGTTGATCTGTTCACATCCAAATAATAATATAAGCTGGTGTTACTATAGAGAGACGGATGGGTCAAAAACATCAGACTGAACCAAGCCACAATGTTTCCCAAACCTTAATTAAGAGCCTATATGAACAAGAACTACAGATGGGAAGAATGGCTGTACAACAGGTCAAAATAATGAGGAGGATTTGCTGCACTTTACTCTGTGCAGCGTCAGTTTAGCTTATCAAAAGTCACAAGGCACCTCATATTCCACGGACCAGACTCAAGAAGGCGAGTCCATTTTTCAAAATGCATTTAAACTTTAGCAGTGGGTCAAGGTTTTTTCAGATCTGAGACTTCTTGTACTTTGCCAGACTCTGCAAGGCGTTAAATGTGGTAATTTTAGAAAGGAACCTGTAGTTCTATGTGTCAAGTCACCTTGTACATGTACTGTAGACTCCTTGGTCCATGTAGTGGCCCCCTCCACTTAAAACTGTGCAAGTCTTTCAGTCGTAGACGGCCAACCTGTTTCCACTGTGATTCTAAAGACCACAGGGACAGAGACGACATTCTGATGAACTACTAAGCTTCAATCAGCCCATCTCCCAGATATTCTCCTATCTTTAGACCATAACACATCGTATCCATGTCAATAGAAATAGTTATAATCAGTCAGACTTTACTAGAATGGCTTCTGGCAACCAGGCTGCCTATTAAACACTGGGTTCTCTCAAAGAAGAGCAGGCTGCAGATAAAGAGACAGTTTCACTCATTATCTTTCCAGTGAGGAGATATCCTCGGCATATTTGTCTTTTGAATAGAAAAGGCTTTTCTAATCTCTAGCATAAAAGGCTTCTCTCCAACTGCCTCACACAGCACACACGCACATACAAACACAGACACACACAGATGGTTAAATTTCATTGGGAGTCATCTGAGAGTATGATTAATCTGATCAGAGTAATTAAAAGCGTAATGGGTTCCTCTGGCCCTGCTAAGTGCAGGTGAATAGCACTGTGATTGTGTTTGCATTGTTCATGGGAACAAAAGGGCCCTGCAGGCTAATCGCTGCAGGAGTAGCTCAATCACACATCCAACTGTGTCATCATCAGCCAACAAGAGCCACTCACAGAATGTAGAGATGAAGAATAACTTGGCAGGGGGTAGCGGCTTGCCAGCTTATGTCTCCAAGAACAAAAAAAATGTATGTTTAGCTTCTTTAGGAGGCATTAAGAACACAGATTCTAAGTCCAAGGCTGTTGATGAGGGGGTTGTTGTCCTCAATGAGATACGCAGCAAATCTACATCTTGGTTGGTCTTGAGCTGGCAACAAACCCTTATTTGCTAAGCAAATTTAGTGAATACCGCAGTTTTGTTCCATTTAACAATTTAAAAATATATATTTAGAGGCAGCATCAAAACAAACTAAGGCTACAGTCAGACTGCAGGGTTTAATGCTCAATTCAGATTTTTTGTGAAATCCCATTTTTTTGCAAGTTCGTTCACATTTCCAGTTAAATGCAGCTTGTCTGTGATCTCCTGTGTGAACTTCATGTGACCCAAAAGTGTCCTGCATGCGCAGAAGAGGACACAACGACGTCACACGGCAAAGCTGCTATCCAGCAGTTCTATTGGCTGAACGCTGGGCTTTTCTCCCAAAATGTGGTCCAGCTCTTCGTAAACTGGACCGGCAACACATCCACGGCTGCTTCATTTGTTTGAGTCTTTAGCCTCCTTATATTTGACTCAGAGGCTCTTTATTTTTCTTTGGCATTGGAGCCAGGACCGTTTATACCCACGCTTGGCCATTTCTTTGGAAATGTTTTCAAAAACCGCCGCGTTCCAATAAAACCCCTCAAGTTTGTCCTGAACAGAGCTGCCCCCCCAAATATTAATGAACTCCCAAACCTCCATTGACTGGACTCCACATTATCTGGACGTCCCCCATGGTTGTTGTTTTTGTTCCTGCTCCCGCCTATACTTGAACACAGAATAGAGACGTTTATCGTGTATCAATGACGGTTACGTCTGATAAAAGCGACCTGGCCGTTCAGACAGAAGTCGCATGGCAGAAGATCAGATACCTATCAGATTTAGGACCACATATCCAAGTGTCCTGGGTCGCATCTGAAAAAATTGGACCTGTGTTGTTCAGACTGTCATGAAAAGATCAGATACAGGTCACATAGGGGCAAAAATATTGGATTTGGGTCACTTTAGCCAGTAGTCTGAAAGTAACCTAAGTCAATGAAATTGTAGTGGAATTCATTGATTAGCTGAAACATTACAATCATCCCTGCCTAAGATGTTGGTGGTTCTTTGTGTGCTGTCAAATCAAGTCCAATCAATATACAATTTTACTCTGAAGGCACCTTTTAGCATCTGGCTCCAGAACATTAGCGGCACAGTCTTAAAGGAGGACTTATTCCAGTACATTCATGTGATACTGACGCGTGTTTTGTCCCTCTCCAGCCCAGTGTTGGTAGGCGTTATCCACTGTTGACAGGTAGCACCACGCTAACCCTGCTGTCTCAGAGACACTCCAACAAGCAGCAACTAACTCCACTTAGGCCTAAGGTCAGTACAAAAATACTATATGTTAAAGTTTAAAGGTTGACATTTTGGGTTTAGGTCCAAATATCTCAGTAACTTCTGGACAAACTGACATGACATTTGATTTCGACATTCATATTCCCCTCAGCATGAACTGTAACAGCTTTGGTGATCCATTGATAAGGTCATGTCAGGTCAACACTATAGCTCTGCACCAAATGCCTACAAAAAATTATAGCCCCTCCAGCCCAAAATATACTTTCCATTCAGTAATAATTACTAACTGTCACCGTGGAAAGACCTTAGACAGTGACCTTGATTAACAATAATTCCTCAACATCATGTCAGCATGATGACAGCAGCAATTTGCTCAAAGCACTGTTGTTTGTAAGCAGCTCCTAGTATGGCAAAAGACCCTTTGTGTTCTTGCATTATGCTAAAGTTGTTAGAGCTCTGACATTTAATTCCTACCAAAATGAACTAGAAGCGATTAAAATGTTAAGGAAAAATGAAATATGATCACATAATAAAACTGAATTCCCCAAAGCTGTTGCTAAACTGACCTTGTGTTGAAACAGTTTTTAAAACTAAACTGGCTATGACATGGTGTAATGGTGTAATGGGTGGAAATCATGGCTCTCAGAGCAATTGGCATTTCAGTAAAGTGCAACTGTAGCCTGTTGCATTGGTTAGATTTCATTCTGTCTGCCTAAAGCACTGCAAGTGTCCTATTGCAAAGGTTTAGCCTTGATACCCTATTAGAAACAATAACTATTAGCTCCTTGGCTTACTGTCTAATGATGTACACTCTCTTTAAATATTTGCTTGAACCTGTCTCACATTACTGCATGAACATTAATAAACCTTGGTTTTAATCTATGGCATCTAACCTATATTTCACTGCATAATAATTCTCACTTGTGAAAACTAACACTGTCAGGCCTGGACCCTTTGGGAAAACAGCAGGCCTATTTCATTTCTAATGTACGGGGAGGGACTCCTCTGAGGAGGAGGGTAGAATGTAGAGGGCCAATGAGAGGTATGGCGGGTCTTTGCCAAGCTCATCAATCAAATGCTTAATGAGGATTTTTACAGTGCCTCTCTATATATAGCTGCAGGTCTACAGGTCGACTTGAGACAGCAGTGGGACATGATTTTAAAAACTATAGGAAAACTGGGCAATAATAGTACTGCAATAGGCTTAGATAGAGAAACAATGATTGTGAGACTTCAAGGAAAACGCAAAAAAATAATTGTCATCATTTGATCCCATTTTCAAGCCCCAATTCTAATTTGATAGCTTCAGATTCTTTAATGTGAGCAGGTTGTGCTTTTTGGTTTTATATGATGGCACATTGCAGACAACTAGTCCCGGATTGCTATGATACTGAATAAAACCTTGAATTGTAAGAGTTGTAACAAGTAGCTGTTTTCATGATCCTTGAGGTTTATGTGTTTGTGGTGGACATGGACAATAATGACATTCTCTAAAGGTGTGTTCTGATTTGAATTATGACTGAAAGATTTTAATGCCAACTGATGTAACTAGACGTCAGGATTTAGAAGTAATGAGCTGTGTGTGTTGATACTGTAAGTGTGCTAAATGTATAGAATAGATGCATGCACGTGTTCTATTCATTTGATGCAGAGTCTGTGCCTCATAAATAACTGAAAAATTTACATCTCTGTAGCACAATGCTTCATCTATAATGGTATAGCGTGACACATTTTACCTTTATCCAATATTAAAAGTTTCAATTAATTGTTCTGCCCTACTACTGGTGATTGCTACAAAAAGCACTGAAATTTTTAGGACTCTCTAATTTCTGGTGTTGTTACATTCCTGAAGTTATGGACAGATAGAGATCAGCTTTACACAAATCAGTTCATGGAGTACTTCAAAAAATGGTTAAGAAAAGTGGTTGGTTAGCAGCCAGCTGGCTCAGAAGGAGACTCATTTACAGTTACTTAACAGCTCATTTGTGGGGCTTTTTTGTCAGATGCAGTGATAGTTTTATAGAAATCATTTCAAATTCCAGATATTTCTGAATCTTTTCGAAGCAAGGTCCTGGGTTTAAATCTGCTGGGTTAGCTGGGGTCTTTCTGTGTGGAGCATGTTCTCCCTGTTCCTGTGTGAGCTTTCTCTGAGTCTCTCCAGCTTCCTCCCACAGTCTAAAGACATGTACTGATGTTAAATGGTGACTGTTAAGTGGGTCTGAGTGTGCGGGTCTATGGCTGTCTGTCTCTCTGTGTTGGTCATGTGATGGACTGGCAGCCTGTTCAGTGGTACCCTGCCATTCACCCATTGTCATCTGGGACAGGCTCCAGCCTCCATCCAAACCCTCCCTTGGTTAAAACAGGTATAGCTGCTGGATGGCTGGATGCTGATCGTCTTAATGTAAAGTACATTTTTTCCAGCTTAAATCTTTTCTGCTTCTCAACAAGTGTAGAGTTTCACATGAATCAGTCAGATTAGTGTGAATAAAAAATAAAAACAAATATTTTGGAGGATTAAATTCAACGTCCCAATCTAAAAGAGATCTCAACAATGTAAGTGCTAAGCCGTGAAGTGAGCCTAATGTCAACTGTATGTACCAGCGCTGTGGAACAATGAGCCTAACAGCCGATGAAGAGGAACAGAAGACCAAACAAGAGCAGCAGTAAAGGACAGACGATACCAAGGAAGCAGGGACAACATGAAGGAATAAAGGAAAAACAATGTGCAGAGGGTCTACAGAACCTTACACAGTGCTCCCGCCCCTCCTCAGGGATGGACCCCTTTCTTAAACTCTTCCTCTTTCATCCGTCTCTCCGAGCCAAGCGAGGATCCCAGAATACACATAGCGGGTGCTAAAATAGGCTTTGAGCCGGGTGATGAATTAGCCAGGGCGTATTTGGGGAGCAGGGGAGCGACGATGAGCGAGAGAAAGATTAGGGAGAGAGAGCAACATCGAGGGAGAGATAGAAAATAGCTCCTAATGTTTAATCACAGCTAGATCTAATAGCGAACATGGCCCTCAGACAGACTCAGTGACCCTTGCTTAGATTTGCTCATCCATCATAAGTGGGCCCTGAATGTGTTGGTGTGTGCGTCCTTATGATTTGATTACGAGCACGTGACAACGGTTACAGATACAGCTGCTGTTAACAGAGCAAGGACAATAAGGAGACAAGGACACACACCTACAACATGTGAACGTCGTCAGGGAAGGGAAGTCAGTGGGTTCTGCTGCTTCTCTTGTGTTGATGATATTGTAAACTCAGCAACTTTGGATTTTGAACAAAACAAGCCTTTCGAGGACATCAAATTAGCTCTTTTGAACTTATGATAGGTATTTCCACTATAATCTGACATTTTATAAACGTACCACAATAAAATTATACACAATAAGAAAAATATTTATCAGTTGTATTACAGTCAGTATGATAAGGTATCAACCCTGATATGTGTAATGCATATAAACTAGGTACAGTTAGAGTACTGTAAGTGTACTGTACTATTATATTTCATGTGCCACTATACCATACTATAATATGCCACAGTACTCTTTACTACACTAAACTATACTAACCACCCCTAAACAATGACTGCAGTGTGGCATTATGATGTTGTCATGAAAGAGTGTATGTGCTTAGCAACAATGGCAGGTATGTGGTATGCACATCCACATGAATGCACTCAAGAACCATTGTACCATTGGACAGGAGTCAGCATAGATGCTCCAGCCAGTCCCTTTGGATCACTTTTGCTAGGTTCCAACCACTGCGTATCGGCAACACTTCTAATAGTGCTATTTCTTTGGTTTTAATGTTGTGGCTGACTGATGTATACTGCACTATGCAATACTATATCTCACTATCCTACACCACACTATACTGCACATATCATACAATGCTATACTATGCTATCCAGAGCCCAGCTAAGCTTGTTGCTGTTTCAGCTGATACTGACCAATTATGCTGCTTTCTTCCAAACTAGCTTAGTGGAACAGCCCCAGATGTCCATGTGCCCCAGGGTACTTTCTCAATTTGCCCTGTTGGTAGTCCAGCCAAGACTATGCTGTAAGGACCATCATAACAGCCTGTCTATGTTTAGAGTACATCAGTGTGGGTTCACTTGCAGCCTGAAAACACAGCAAATTTCTGGCCGCTGCTGGATGAGCCAAGTGGCCTCTTAATTATCAGCTCAACAGCAGAACATCTCCTTGAAGTACACACATGCACCCACACACACACTCCGATGCGAGAGCGACGCATAATTATGAACTTAGTGTAACATTATTCTCACTGCATTACTAAATAATTACCTCATCCTCATTCTGATTATAAAATGCGCACAAGTCTGTATCACAGTGTCTTGCCTCTCACCACGTGATCCCCCACTGCTCTCCCACATGTAATCCAAAGTCTTTCCCCACAGTTCAAAGTGTCATACAGCATGATGTCACACACTGGATCCACTCTTGATTCATTATTCATCTCCAGGCTTAAACCAGACACAGACAGTGGCTTCCATGCAATCAACAGGATTAATATGAGAGCTTCAATATTTGCCATAAGCCTGTGAGATCTGTTTGTGTATGTCGCGCAGTGTGCTCAAATTCCTAATTTCAGCTCACTTTACCTGATATTGTGTAGTGTGTGTATACTGTGAACACTCTAAAGGGCCAAGTGGGTCCCGAACACAACTTTCTAATTACTTTGCATCTGGTAGTGCTCTTTGTTTTACAGAGGAATGCTAATACCAACGTAAAAAGCTATTCTGGCACAAGAGGGAAAGTCATGGGATCAGTAAAAACAGTAGGGGTGGGAATCTTTGGCAATCTGTAAATTCTACCCAGACTTGATTTTCGATTATCAGACTGCTCTGTGTTGTAGTAAATGTTATGTCTCCAGCAGTGGAGTAGAGTCTGAGAAGAGCCTCTCTGCTGCAGCGTTAGTACCAGGGAAAACAATCATTACTCAAAACCCCATATAGGTGCAGGACTTTAAAGAAAGCACAAAATCTTTCTTCTTCACATGAACGTAAAATCCCAAAAGGACACAAATGTGCTACATTGAAGTGAAAGCAGATGACTTTGTAGACTTATGCTATCTTATTCTTAGTACACAAGTGTGAACTTGGCTTTCATCTTTGAGTTTAAGACTTCTGTACTTTGTATCTGTCACTGGCAGTCCAGTTTGAACAGGTTCTTGCTATATCATCCCCAAACCTACACCCATGAAGCATTGTCATCAGCACTTGAATATTAACACATTTTTTCAGCTAAGTGTCACAGTTTGAGTCTTGGTTTATTCAACATTTTGAGATTTAAACTGTACATTCTGCTACAGTGGGCTAATTTTTCACTAAACTAGCTTTTGTTGCAAATGTGCCTTTTTAATATCAATAACCCAAGGCATGAAGCCTGACCTGGCAAGGGCATACGACAGAGACTGTAGCTGCAAGACAGATACCGGCCTCAAGACTTTTAATTTAGTTGTATTAAGGCAGCAAACAACTCAAACTATGGGATTTGTACAATATCTTGACTTCGATTGCACAATGTGACTGACATCTCACAGCATTTCCTCATTTCAATGAGACCAATCAAGGACAGTCAGCATGCTATATGTCTGAGTATTGTGTGTTCAGGGGCCTCCTGTGTGGCCAGTGCCTGGTATAAAATGATAAAATCATGGACCTGCCACCCACACATTCATACAGTGGCAGAACAGGAGTGTTGAGTGACTCACACCTGCAACTCATTGGTCTACTGAAGGTACAGTCATGAACAAAAGTTTACTTACACTTGTAAAGATGTGTGTGTGTATATATATACCGCATTTTCTGCACTATAAGGCGCACTTAAAAGCCTTTAATTTTCTCAAAAATCGACGGTGCGCCCTTTAATCCGGTGTGCCTTATGTGTGCGCTGAGTTCCAAGCGCTCCGCTTCATTGACTGCCGGACCATTTCCCGCCGACATCGTTACGTAAAGTACGTACACTAAGTACGCCGGCAGCGATGAACCAATTGGAGAACATTACGTAAAGGTACGTAAAGTACGTACGGTACGCTGACCTCTGCTACGCCTCCGGTAGTTAGGTATATACTGTACTACCTGTATGCTGAAAACATGCCTGAGCTAAGGTATCTGCTTTGACTGTTGCACGAGCTTTCGCGAAAGCCGGCATCATTACTGAACAGCCGCCCGGCAACGAGACTGACTCCGACAATGACGAGAGGGAACCTGTCATGCTTGACAGCGAAATTGCCCAGCTGTTCAATTCGGATACAGAGGATGAAGACTTTGAAGGGTCTGAGACAGAAGATTAATCAAAAAATAATGTGTGTAAATACAGTACGTTGTAAAATAAAGTTCAGAAAATTCACTGTTTTACTTCCGTTTCCTTATTTTAGCATGCGCCTTTTAACCCGGTGCGCCTTATATATGGCTTAAGTACAGAAATAGACCCCGTAATTGAGACTGCGCCTTATAATCCGGTGCGCCTTAAGGTGCGGAAAATACGGTATATATATATATATATATATGTATGTATCACCCCTTAGTACTGTCAATGTAGGGCTGCTGCAAATAAGCATTGTGTTCATTTCTGCAGATTTTTGCTATAATTTTCTTTGATAACCAATTAATTACTGAATCAATAAAAGGTTTGAAAGTTGTGAAATATGCCTGTTAAGTTCCCAGAACTTTGCTAGGGTTTTCCATTTCACTTTCACTTCTTCTCCTCAAGCCAAAACCACTAAAATATTCAGTTTTCGGCACGTTTGGTGTTCATGTACCATTCAAAACTGACGTCTAGAAATTGGTGTCATTCAGAGACTTTTGGCCAACAGGATGCAGAAAACCTCCAAAGCAAATCCATCATCAGTCAGCTCATTGAGTTCTTAGCAAAAAACACAGCACACTCACATCTAGCTGAAACACAACAGCCACACTGACTCCACTACTGAGTCCACTTAGAACGTCTCATTGTCACCTTCAGGCCAGCCTCTGTTCCACTAGCTGCAGTAACTCAGAGCAACCTCTCACTGGTCCTTCTGAAAAATGAAGCCTGTTGTTGGAGTTTACTTTCCAGACAAACTGCCATCCACTACACCTGCAACTAGCGATGCCACAACACCAGGAATTTGGCAGATGGTACCAGTAACTGAAATTCCACTTCCAATTTTCAACCCCCTCGATAAGTCTGAGGTGTTTGCTATACTTTTGCTGCGAACGCTCTGTGACACCGTTTTCATTCTAGCCCTTGGTTGTCTATAACTTGTCTTTGAGTTAGATGTCAAAGTTTCTTGGTGTGTTTTCATTTTCCCACAAGTCTCAGCAGACCTGTTGCTGAACCTGCACTTTCTGCTGCCATTCAACATATTTGCTTGGTGCCTCCATCACCTTCAAAACCAGAGAACACTGACCGATCATAAACTATTTCAAACTCTTAGCTGAAAAGAGATCTCACTGTAGAGTTCTGCATTCTATGTACTCTCCGGTATTGGACCAGTCCTTTATAAAATCTGTGACTCTTTTCAGATGTGGGATCAGTTGTTGGGAATGACACAGCGTTTTACAGCACTCTTATAGGATTCAAATAGCACTGCCTGTCTGTACCCTCTCTGTTCTTCTTGTCTTGCTCTGTCCTTCATTTGTTTCCCCATCAATTCACTGAGGTGCTGCACTGCCCCCTCTGGCTCATGATAGAAAAATTCAATAAAGAATGACAGCTTAGCCTCCAGGGGTGGCCGGTGATGGTCACGCACATGCACTAAATATTAATATAGACTAAAATATGCATTGATCTCATTAAAGTTGACCCCCTTCTGTGGTGTTAAACGATGAGTATAAATGCAGACAAAAAAATAAAATAAAATAAAAAATAAAATAAAATAAAATCTGTGACTCAATTATATTCTATTTTGTATTTTATTCCTATTACCAAAACATTACTAAGAAAAAATTGTATTGGTTAAAGACTATGATCACAGTGGTTTAAAAGTCATTCATTATGCATGGAGCAATACAACTGAAATGGCTTAAATCCTATTGAACTTTCCCAGACAGCTTATAGCACTATGTTGATGTCATAAGAACAAGAAGCTGCCTATCAAGTTATTTAGCTATCATCAGCGAGTCATCCCACACTGACAAACCAACACAACTTTACTCTTCACTCCACACCACTGTAGAACTACTAATACATTCTTGACACAAATAAATCTGTGTTTCATTAAGAAAGATGGACAAGAATATCTTCTCAGTTTGGACCTCCTTGACATAAATAAGTGAGGATATTTCTGTCTCCATTCAAGAGCATGGTCTTTTAGGTTGAGAGAATGATTTTGGTTTTCATGTTCAGATATTCAAATTCTTTCCCTCTAAACTCTGTCCAGGCCCTGCTCGCGTGCAGATTTGCCCTGCGTCTTACTCAAAACTGCACATCTGCACTCAGACACTGCCGCTTGCACAGATTTACTGTGGTCAGCTTAACCCTTCCTCCTTGCATTCAGGTTGCTTGCGTGAGCTTGTGGCACTTCTTCTTTCGGATCTCTGCTTCCTCTCAGATTTTTGTGGAACAGCCGACACGTTGATTGTTTAGTGGTTAGTGCGCAAACAAGCTGCCTGGCAAGTCCCTGGTTTAACAATTAATACATGTCAGTCTGCTATGTCGATGCAGAATGCCCTCTTATTAAACACAGATAAACAGGCAGGGCTCTGTGGACCAGAAGGGTTGGCTGTAGAATTGCACTCTTTGTAAGATACAGCAGTTATTACAGACGGGGCTGTAGCACCGTGTCAGAGTGATACTTTCTGACATAGCGGACAGAGCTCAGGAGCTCAAGTTTATAACTCCCCGCTGTGTTCGGGCACCGTTGATGCAAAGCACGTACAAATGTGCCGACTGAGCTTGCACTGCACAGAGTGGACACTCTGTGCAGTGGGTTGTTTGCTGATGTCCACACAGGGGTTCGAGAGGGTCTCCATTAAGGAAATGATGGGTTCTTACTTGCTCATGCAGTCAAACACTACTACTGAACACTAACAATTTTCTTACTGCTATGGATGAAGTGTCTCGCTATTACACATCACTGTCTTTATATTCTTACCTCCGCAAAGGAGGTTATGTGATGGCCGGCGTTGGTTGGTTTATTTGTTTCTTTGTTTGTGTGCAAAATAACTCAAAAAGTAATGGACGGATTTGGATGAAATTTTCAGGAAATATGTGAAATGGGACAAGGAACAAATTATGAAATTTTAGAACTGCTCCGGATCACCGTCTGGATCCAGGAATGTTTTTTAATGTAACTGTAACCGGGTGGACAATTAAATGTGGTTTACTCTAAAAGCCACCAGAGGGCACTCTTGTTTTTGGGGTAACCCCCTCTGACCACATGACATTTTGGGTCTCCATGCGCAATGGTGGAGTTCTCTTTCCTTCCTGAGCGACATACGCACGGTTGGGTTGGCATTCTGATCTCCAGTTGTCTAAGAAGCTGGGAGGCTGTTAGGAGCTGCTGCGCTAGAGGCCACGCCTGTTCATTAGGTCAGATGGAGTGAAGGCCGCATTGTCGGTAGAATTTTCAACTGTATGTAATTACATTTGTATCTGTAACGTTCCATACAAAATATGTGAATTGGGAGATTGTGTTGGGGGTGGACTGAAGCTCCTTAGCGGAGGTATGAGCTCTCTGAGTGCTTTTCTAGTTTATATTTCTAGTTTATATTTGTGCAGCAATCTTTCCTCTCTGTCATGACATGTATGAACTGAGCTGGCTGTAACCCCTTGATGTGCTCATGGTCTGTTTAACCTGCAATAATCAATGATTGATGGGAAATGCTGTTCATTAAAGGCAGCTAAGAACAGGAATAAACAACAAAATGAGATTCACAAACAACCTTATTTGAACACATGAAGCTAAACACAGAGCATAGTCTTCAGAGAGGGTTTGTTCCAGGGGTTTTAGATCGTAGTTATTATCCCAGTCTAAAATGTCAGAAGGGTTTTTTAATGAGGTTTTTTTACTCCAGGAACAGAACCCAAAAACTCTGTGTCCACTGGTAGCACTTTTCACACATTGGGTAGACAGTTCTTATTAAACTGCTGAAAAAAAAACCCACCAGAGCAAATCAAGATTGATTCTCAGCAGTATTAGCAGCATTAACAACCCTTTCACATTACGGCCATTTAATTCTGTGTTTCCTTAACACAGCTTTAAATGTGTGACATTTAATCTTCCCAGTGCAGTCTGATCTTGTAGGTCAAAGTCCAGCCATTCACAACTGTAGCTGCATACATTTGCATGCAGTCATAGCCTTGGATAGTGTGACAGTGTTGGCGTGGCTGGACTGAACAACAGGAATGTGCTCCTGTCCGTCATTTAGACAGAGGACAATATGATTCAAAACCCGGAGAGAAGACAGGCCCCATTAGGTGTTCAGCTTGTTACAAAAACACAAAGCCATCCATCAAAGCCGGCACTCACTGTCACAAAGCCTGCAGAAAGCAGCGCCTATAATGAAGTGATACATGACCATCAAATCAAGAAGGGTGTATAGCACAGAAGAGACAGAGAGAGAGAAAAAGAAGAGAAATAACCGAGAAAGGAAAAGAGAGAGAGAGAATGAAGCAGCTGCATTAAAAAGCCAATGAGAGAAAAAGAGAGAGATCCATAAATGGCAGTCCCTGATGAACACCAGAGAGGCCATTTGCACCTCATATTCTGACTGTTTCATTCATCTCACACACACACGTACACGTACACACACATTTCCTTCCTGTCATGTAGCTGCTGTTCTCTCTTCATTCTACCGCAGTTTGCCGCACGGTAGTGTCTGTGTTTTCCTGTGAGGTGACAGACGTTAACACTCTGCGTGTGGACAACCCTGATGTGCATGTATTAAATGGTGCACAAGTGCAGATGAAGGTCAGTTCATCCATGCTTAGCACAGTCACTCAGAGCAAAGTGGGGAGGGAAATCTGTGTGTACCTGACATTTTTTTGCCTTCCTGCATACTGACACACACACAGAACACACAGATGCAGTATTTCTCTCAACACGTTTACCTGACTTGAGTTCATTTGACATCTTAAAGTTGCACTTATATTACATATTAACACTGGATCAAATGACTGTCACCATGAGCAACATGCTTCACATGGAACAAATCCACCATGAAATAACACCTAAATCTGCAGTTCACCTAATGAAAGCAGTGGACGGATGAAGTCAGTGACAAGCGAACTTAGACAGAATATTGCAGTTTAAAATAAATGATAATATAACATAATAACTGCTGGACATATGAGTCTGCTATCTTGTATACCTCTGCCAACAAGTCAAGTTCTATCCAGTAGGTATTAGGGCTGGTCCCGAATATTGGAATATCCAAATATTCGTTCGTTGTGGTGGTATTCGGATAATAATTTTGATATTCGTATATTTGTGCGCACTGCCACCGGGTGCTGCTGAGCATTGCCGAGGCTGTAGTACACCGCCGAGGTTCTAGAATGCCGCTGTGGTTGTAGTACGCCGACCTGTTGACTCCGGTGTCACCCACCCCATTATTTGATGATTCAAGCTTAAAGTCATCAAATATTTCATCAGAATTTGCTTATTTTTCCCCCAGACTACTTGCAGGTGAGCAGTCTAAGGTCTGTTGACTCTGACAAATGGTGCCATTTTGGTAATTTCTTGAAGACACCATGCCTTTCAAAGCTGCCAGCAGGTTTGGGACTTCAAGGCATTGCTAGAAAAGGTGCACACAGATTGGTAAGCCATGGAACAAGCTGACAAAATGTCCCTAATTCAAAAGCCCATTTAACAACTGGAATCTATGGGACACGCAAAATTATCCTCAAAACTTACTCAATATAGTTACACAAATATCAGTAAATGAAGTATAAACCACTTCCTTGAGCGGCTGACAGATTACGCCTGCTTGCTGTTTAGATTTGGTGCTGACAGGCTGCTTTAAGGAATCGACAGACACAGTTTGCCAATCTGTGCGCTCAGTTAACCTTTTCCCCTACTTATTAACCTGCACATGCTTTATTGATTGGTCCCCTCAGTTTATTAATCTCTTCACATGGATTTTCACACAGAGGTGTTTTCCTACTATGTAAGCCCAGGGCAGCTCCTGACTTCAGCGAGGTAGCGCACTAAAGCTCAGCTATGTTGGTCCTCAGCTGAAAAGTAAGTGGAGTAAAACCCTAATGTATAACAATTCATCCTGTGGGGAACATTTCATGACAGTTTACTCCATAAAGAAATCACCCGGATAAAGTGTCATACCAAAACACACTGCCATGCCTCAAGGCCCTCAAGCAAGGGTTTTAAAGAAAAATCTGTTTATATTGGCATCAGCCACACTCCACTAGACTGCTTCAAATCTTATCTCTCAGGTCACACTCAGTTCATTCAACTCAAGTCATTCAGATCCAACCCTTCCTCTGTCACCGTCCTGGGGACCCCTTCTCTTCATCATCTACCTCCTTCCCCTTGGCAATATCTTTTGTAAATATAACATCCATTTAATTTACGCAGATGACACCCAGTTCTACCTCTCAAGTAAACCCTCTTCCACTCTCCCACCCCCCTTCCTCACTGGCTGCATTACAGAAGTAAAAAACTGGTTCAGCTCAAATTTTTCCAATTAAACAGTGATAAAGCCGAGGTCCTCCCCATCGGCGCTAAATCAACACTATCCAAAACTGACAGCTTTTCTATTCAAATTGACACTCCTCCGTCTCCCCCTCCCCACAGGTTAAGAGCCTGGGTGTCATCCCCGACGGCACTCTATCCTTCGAATCCCATATTAATAATGTCACCCGGTCTGCTTAATTCCACTTACGAAATATTAATCGTCTCCGCCCTTCCCTCACCCCCCACACCACTGCTATTTTTGTCCATAGCCTTGTAACTTCCCGCCTCGACTACTGTAGTTCCATTCTCTTTGGTCTTCCTCACAAATCACTCCACAAGCTCCAACTGGTTCAGAATTCAGCTGCACATATCATCTCCAGAACCCCCTCCATCCACCACATCACTCCTGTCCTTAAGCAGCTCCACTGGCTCCCCATAAAATTCTGCATAGATTTCAAAATCCTCCTGGCAACATTCAAGGCCATCCACAGCCTAGCCCCTCCTTATGTGTCTGACCTCTTCCATACTCCCTGTCGCTCCCTCAGATCCTCCTCTTCCATCAGCTTGTCTGTCCCCTCCGCCCGTCTCACCACCATGGGGAGCAGAGCATTCAGCTGCTCTGGAACTCTTTACCACCTCAACTCAGAAACATTGATTCATTTCCCCTTTTCACATCCACACTCAAAACACACCTGTTTAGAATTACTTGTCCCACCTGAGGTCAACTGCATTGTCTGATTTTGTCTTAACTTAATTCATCGCCTCTATATTTTATTGTGTTTTATTGTACTGTTATTTGATATGATTTGTGTTGTAAAGTGTCCTTGAGTGTCCTGAAAGGCGCTTTGACAAATAAAATGTATTATTATTATTATTATTATATTTCTGGAATAAATCTTTTCTACTGGCAGGATTTAGTTCCTGATGTAGAAATGAACAAAAAGTAGGGTAGTAAAAAGTGTCAATATCAAAACTAAGGCTTCCACAGCCTCATATTGAGAATCCAAGACAATGCAGAAGGGAGAAAATCACTTTGGTAAAGCTGCAGGAAGTGTGTCCAGGCAAACAGTGAGAAACAATGACACAGATATGGGATGGTGAAGCAAAACAGCAAATAAATAAGTCAGTAAACAGACGAGGCGTGCTTGAACAAACTGAACAGGCCTTGGAAGACTGATGTGCTGATGATGGAGGGAGAGAGGGAGGAGAGGTGCTGCATGGCTGGGACGCAAGGAAGGGCAAAAGGGTTGCAGCTACAGGCTGATACTCTGAAATGATAGCTGAGTGGCACCCAAATGGAGGGAGAGGGGGACAAGATGAGAGCAAAGAGAAGGCTAGATGGAGGGAATGATTGAGAGAGAGTATGGCAGAAATGGATGGCTAGGGAAAGAGAGAGGTTGTTTGTGCCTGGCTCAGACTCCGTTCACACAGCTGACCCAGATGCAGCTGAATTAGACACAGTGCGGTGTGGAGGTGAGCCTGTGGTTCTGCTGATGACAGCGGAGGTATGAACGCTAAACAGCCTGAGGTAGAGACGGATGAAAAGTGACAGCAGTTCAAGTAGTGTTAATTTAATCAACAAAAACTATGATGAAAACAAGAGCAAACCTTTAACTACACGAAAAGGAAGACTTTAAGAACAAACACTAAACTAAAACGTTCAAGATGGGTGAACAGACATAGGCTTCCTGTACCACCCTGAATCATCTCTCTTGTTGACAAGCCCTTTGCAGAAACATACATCCAGCACCATTATGTGTGTCAGTAATGTCATTTAACATCAGCAGTTCTTGGAAGAAACAGTTGTGAATTAGATTCACGTACAAACTACAAGAAGCAGCAACAAAACAGCTGCAGTGAGCTACGAACACGAAGGCAGCAGCCAGTGGAGCTGCCACGATGAATCCATTAGTGGTCAATTATTAAATTATTCGCCAGCTATTTTGATGATCGATTAATTGTTGGAGTAATTTTTTAAGATAAGTCCAAATTCTCTGATTTCAGCTGTAGGACTGGTCTGAATAGCAATTTCTGTGCTCTGGACATTCTGGTCCAATTAATGACGAATATCCAAATATTCAGTTTGTGTGGCAGCGGCAGGGGGCTGCACAGCCAGAGACGCTGGAATGAGGCTCAATACACAGAGCAAAAGCAATGCCATTGTGCGACCGGGATAATTTATACTTAGATGAAAGCAAACTTTATATAACACAGCTCCATTCGTATATATACTATGAGCATGGTAAAATTGTTGGTTATAGTATGGCATTATTAATACCGGAGCAGATCAAAGGTCCTGGGTTAGAAAGCTCAGCCTGGGATGTTTCTGTGTGGAGTTTGCATGTTCTCCTTGTGCAGTGTGGGTTTAATCAGGTTCTCCGGCTTCCTCCAACAGTCCAAAGACATGCTGAGATTAATTAGTGATTCCAAATTGTCCGTAGGTGTGAGTGTGTTTGGTTGTCTGTCTCTCTGTGTAGCCCTGTGATAGACTGGTGACTTGTCCAGGGTGAACTCTGCTTTCACCCTGAGTGAGCCAGAATAGACTCCAGCCCCCTGTGACCTGAAGGGGGTAAAGTGGGGTATAGATAATGGATGGATTCATTATTAATGGCATGAGCCTTGATTATTTTCCCATAGGGATGCACACACAAACATCTGCTGACACCACAGACACATAGTTAGCACCATTATACTATTTTTCTAGTTCATGGAAGTCCACTTGGAAGACTCCATACATGTGCAGTAGGTCTATGTATTTCATAAATACACATTACTGCTGAGCATACACAAGACTGCCCCTGTAGCGTATCGCTGTGCACAAGCACAAATTTTGGGTGAAACACAGATGTAGAGACTGGAGTGATATCAGCCAATTAATCGGCTATTGACTCTAAACTACTGTTATTATATCGGCCTTTCAAAATCTGTCAATAAGTGCATGGCCCTTTGTGGAAACCATATCAGTATAGTTTGTATCCAACTCATGACTATTAGCCTGACCAAAAGCGAGCATATCATCAAAAGATCATCCCATCAAGCTTTGTACAACGAGTGATTAAACAGCAACTTCATCTGAGACATAAAGACAGTAAAGTACACAAGACCTCAATCAGCCAAACCCAGTCTCCAGAAGGCGGTCCAGTGTCTCAGAGGACAGGAAGTGTCTCTAAACCACTCAACACTTGGGGTGGACCAAGGCTTGGGATGGCTACCAAAACCTGGTATTAAACAGGCTATTGGGTTAAATTATTAAAGCCAAGAGGATCAATAAGCTTTGTCATTATCTGTCCCTCTCTTATGTCTCTCTCAGTACTGGAGAAACTAAGAGAAATAGAGTTAGGGTTAGGAGAGTTCTGACTGAGGTCCAGAGACCGTGGAGGAAAGTCCATTACGACCTATCCAGACATTTACTGGACAGTTGAAGAATATGAAAGACAAACATTCCTGAGATGTCAAGAAGCGTTCTGCAAAATCACCCCGTCATGCTGGGAGAACAGACTTATCAGGTCTGATTCATACTTGTCACTATGTGCTGCTCACCATTTTCACACTGACCGACTGCAAGCTGATTGTCTTTTTTAGTACAAGTACTGTCAAATGAATCATCTTCTGAAAGATGTTTCTGGTTATCATAACTGTAGTAAACAACACTTCCCCCACTTCCCTTGTAATAACTAACAAACTGTGTCAGGCTTCTCTGGAAATATAAAACAACGACTCATTTTGAAGGAATTACGAGAACAAAATTCTATTAAATTAGCTGGAAAATACAGGAGCTGGAGCACAAAGCAGCAGCCAAAGATGCCAGATTATCTAACCCACTTTAGACTTGACAATGAAAGAGAACACAGGAAAGCTGGAAAGTCTGTCTTTGAGCGGTAGTGGATGTGCCATGCATACTCTAGGCTTCAGTTTAACATGCCTTCATTCTTTCTTCTTAGCCTGACTGGACACGATGCCGCTGTGATCCCAGATCTCAGCAATTAACTTGCGGTAATAAAGCAGAATTATCCTTTAATTGGACTGGCTACGAAAGCTTTCTGGGCTGCTGCTTTGAACAAAATGCCTAAAAGCTAAATGCATTCTTAGGTTGGAGTTTCAAAGAGAAGCCCTCACTCTGCTGATATTTAGTGCAGAGAGAGAGAGAGCGGTCACATAACAGGAAGCCTACGCTGCTTCTCCTTTAAACCTGACCTCTCCATCCTCTCACTTCAGCCTCACACGTGCTCTCCGACTCACATCCACCTTTACTCCCATCTTCACTTCATCCACCTCAGCCTGGACAGTCTCCCCCCCCCTTCTCTCCTTCCGCCTGCCTTCCACCCGACCCTCCTCATCTCACTTTCTCCCTTCCGTCTTCCCTCCTCCTCCTCCTCCTCCCTCCATCACTGCCACTACTGTCCTCACTTGCTCCCACTTTCCCCTCTTCGCATCACCCTGCCTCCCCACGCGCTCCCCCTCTTCCCCCTCTTTCCCTCCACTCTTGTCTCTTTCCCTTTTTGTCTAATTCGGCTGTGAGTCCCGAGGCTTCGTCAGCGCAAAGTGCTCCGTCTGTGCTCCTCCGCTCGGCCCTCCCTTCCCCTGCTAGCGTGCAAAGAGAAGGGGACCCACCGACGAGGGCTTTAAGTTATGTAATGAGATCATCTGGAGACTAATGCTGTATACCAGCTATACCAAGCAGCCATTAGTGGCTCCTCTATAGCATGACCATTTGTCTGGCCGGTACACATGTCTTTTAGGTTTGTCACAGATGGATGATGGAGGGACTTTGGCCTCAGTAGCAGGGCTCAATGACATTAAAACCTACAGATAAAAGCAGGGGCAACATGTGTTTGCTCGTATGGGTAATCCTGCCTCCTATAGTGCTTTTGTCCTGCATGGATCTGGCTTTTCACCTTGTGATTTCAGGAGGTGAGATGAAGATAGACAGTCGGATGGATGGATAGATGGACGGGTGAGGTTAAAGGGATGGCAGCGGCAATGAGGACAGATGGAGGGCAAGGAGAAATGAGGCGAGGTGTGCGCACATCCACGTGCCGGTCCACAGGGAGAACATGCACCCCTTGACACGTGCGTTTGTGCGCGAACGCCCGACGGCTACTATCACCGATATGAGAGGAGGTCCTGCTCTCCCACGTGTGAAAATGCCATCAATTAGCACCCAATTCAGAACACATAGCTCCATGAGGGGAGGTCGACATGGAGCGTTTAGTCTAATGACTGTACAGTTTAGTGCTGAAATGAGTGGTCAATGGTAAGGGCCAGCCATTACTCCAAATGTCACAGTGGGCCTCATGCAAAAACCACTCACCAACAGATGGACTTGCATTCTGGCTCATTTCAGCCCTCCTGCTGTACATCTACAGTTCATGCTAACTTTGCACTCTCCACCTCCACTGTAGAGCTACAGGAGTCAAAACAGCAGACACCGAGGTGACTAACACCAGCACCCCGCAGCTGTCCAACAGCCTCATTTTAACCTGAATCATTTTAAATGTATGTTTTCAGCCTGAGCAAAACTAAACACAGAAAACAGACGTCTGGAAAGGCCACTCAGCTGACTGCATTAGAGATCTCTACCCAGCTGACCTCATCACCTGCACACTGGACATACAGCAGATGAACTGAACTGGAGTTTGAACTTTTCTACTACACCAACTTTGTCTATACGTACCAGCATTAAAATACAGGAAGTCTTTGCACATCTACTTCCTGAGAAAGGTGCATGGCTCGCAAAAATACAATAGTTTGCAATGTTAAAGTCAGACGGTGTTTGAGGACTGTTAAGTACTAGCCAAATCCAGAGCTGTCATACAGACTTTCTTTAGAGGGGAAAACACTTGTTCTATTGTTCATGTGTTTTTTGCCTTTATTTGATAGTATCAGTGAACACAGACAGAAAATTAGATTCAAAGACAGAGTTACAACATGCAACAAATGTTTAAGAAATACACATAACTTATTTAAATTTGTATCCTGTTCATCATTCTCATCGTCATGGCCACCAGTTCACTGAGTTAATTTTACTTGTGTGATTCGTCACCATGTCTTGGTCACACGTCACTGACAGGTCCTCTAATCCGACTACTCACTCTGCTATATCTGGTCTGTTTCTGCTCCACAGAGTAAAAACTGTTCGTTTTGCACTAGTATGACACTTTGTAAATAAAACTGGAGCAGAGCAGGGGATTTGATATGGGCGCTCTAGCTGCTGTCAATTACACCTCTTCATGAACAGGTGGTGGTTATCAGTGTGAAACGTGAGGAGCTTGTGCAGTCCAGAGTTCACACAATCTGAGGTATAACATAAGAACAAACTAAACTCAGCAAAAAAGAAAAACATTTTAGGATGGCATTATGAAAATGTTCTTGCATTATGGCCAACATTTTTCCAATCCATATATGAAGTGCTTTAAAAAATAAGGACAAAATTGTCCAAAGTAATGTGGTATAAGTCATACACTAAAAATGAATGGTTAATGATTATTTTTAATCGTCACTTCTAAATGAAAAGTAGCAAACATTTGCTGGTTCTCCAAAGTGATGACTGTGTGCTTAAATGATGGTAAACTGTGGGTTAGAGTCAGGATTCACTGCTTTTCTCTGTCAAATCTGATAATAAACTCAAAATGTGAAGAGTTATGATCGCTGGTCAGATGAAACAAGGAATCCGAACCTATGTTTTGCTTCTGTTTTACTGTGTTGTCTCCATTACTCAGTCAGCATGATGTAAATGGTAAAATGGTAAATGGTCTGCACTTATGTAGCACCTTTTTCTACCTTAGTGGTACTCAATGCGCTTTAAAATGTGTTTTGCATTCAGTGGTGACAGAGCTGCCATTCAAGGTGCCTGCCTGCCATCAGGAGCAACTTGGGGTTCAGTGTCTTGCCCAAAGACACTTCGGCATGTAGAGGGCCCGGGGATTGAACCGCCAACCTTGCGATCAGTGGACAACCTGCTCTACCACCTGAGCCACAGCTGTCCATGTGTGTGCACGGTACGACACTAGAAGACTGTTTTTACATTCATCTGCTGAAGGAGCTCTCATTAAAACGGATTCTAATGCAAACGCAAAGACAGTATGTGACAACTATGTCACTGAGAGGCATGAGAGACGTGGTTTTGGGGAGTTAAGCTATTCACAGAATTGATGTTTCATTTTCAATAAGAGGAGAAAAAGTTGATTTTTAGAATCTAACAATAGCTTTTTCGGGGGAAAACTAAATTTCAAAGATAGAATTTACCATTCAGCATCTTATTGCAAGACTGAAGGAGAGCATTAAGATGTTGGCTGTCAATAACAAATCAATAATCAGTTTGTTAGTTTTTCAGCTACAGGTTGAAATGTTAATTTTTTTGCTTAAAAAGTCTGAAAAAGAACAACGAAAGCAGTAGATCATCACATGACTGTGTTTTTGGCCTTAGGGACGACCGAAATAATGAATCTTATCTAAACTGTTGATTGTTGTTGAATCAGCTCATCAGTTATTAACCGATCACTTCAGTACAGCATTGTTTTTTCGTCATAGTCATTCAAGAGGTGGGTGCATTTTCTTCTGTTGCATGAGGCTGAGTTGAAATAAATAAAATCTGACATCAGTTCAAATGTGTCATCTCATACCGAGACTTGGGAAGTTCTACACATTTTCAGAAAGTGAGAAATGTGCTACTAATGAGAATCATTTCTGCAATTACATAGGAGACATCTGGCATTCTGCTAATACCTCTGTAATCGCTTCACATGCTCGTCCATTGTGTCCCCCAGAAATAGAAGATTCAGCTCATTAAGAGGAAAGAAGCGGTGAATTATCACTCTACTACTAAAGAGTGAAATCAAGGATGGTTTGTTGACGAGAAGACATAAGGAGATGTGGTTTAGTGCTCACTGGGCTCCTGACTCGACCATTAACAAGACCTACTTGGCAAAAGGCTCCAAAGCATCAGCTGACCTCAGAGCTGGTTGGTCACATAAGGCGCCTGTGAAGCCTGAATCAACAGTGCTGTAAAGGTAGAGTCCTGATTGCGGCGGACAGACTCACAATCACAGGAGCATCTCTGAGCGGAGGTGAGCCCGTGAAGTCCACCGGCTCATCCCTGCCTGAGAACGCTGCCCTCAAGCCTGCCGCTGAGTCAACGTCCTGGGTGTTGAGAGAGCAAACAGGCTGCAGGTACATTAGCACCTCGGCCCATCAGCTCTCTGTGCTGCAGCTGAGGGGCAGGAAAAAGTGGATCTGTGTTCAGTAATTAAGGCAACACAAAGCAGCACGGCCGCAGCTACCATTTCCAGAGGATTATTGGTTACAGATGTTTGAGCTGCAGGGAAGCATCTTGTTTTGTTCCTCACAGATTGTACATGTGAGCTGATACAGTAAAGCTGAGCCCCAACAATGATTCACTCTCATGCATCTGCTCTAATCCTGCAGGGATCTCCAGCTGGCCAGCTTACAGAACCACTGTCCATCACACACACTTCATTATTTTACCTTTCACACTCCTGTCACTGGACTTGAACTCTTAATTCCCTGCTGTACTGTGTCTTTCCTCGTGTTAACACATCCTGCCAGCAGCTCTCCAGCAGTGTTCCTGCTCACTTCAGGCATCACAGAGCACAAGCAGCAAACACAACAGTGAAATGTCAGAGTGTCAGTCAGCCTCCGAACAGCCTGTTGTTTCTCTCTAACACAAACTCCCCGACAAACCCCGTCTCCTCCAACAGAACCTCGACATCCGGGCTGGAGGAGGTTCCGGTGGCCTCACCTGCTTTCCGTGCCACCGACTGGAGCCCCACGACGAGCCCCAGCAGCAGCCCCGCGAAGCACATCTGGACGCCGAACAACTCCTTTCGCTTTCTCCGCCGGGCTTTGCTCCTCCGCCGGTTCAGCATCATCCCCCCTCCGAGCGGAACCGTCTCCGGCATCCCCTGAACCACCACACGGGTCATGGCGCTCTTCTCTCGGCGAGCGTTCCGGTGGTGGTGCAAAGGTACGAGAAACTGAAGCGAGGAGGCAGAGACGGAGAGCAGAGCCGTGTGAGCTCAACTCTCTGCACCGGAGAACATATGACTGGCTGCCGACCGAGCCGTAAAGGTAACCGCAGTGCACACGCGTTACATGTCTGGTTCCTCTTTTCAAAATAAAGGTCTGAGCACTTCCTATATTTGCTCTATGTTGACTAGATAAAATTTGCCAGATAAACACTGTTTATCTAAAAGGAATGTTTGACCTAGTAAAGCAAACATATACACTTGTACAATAGTGATGGATATTTTAATTTGGAAGCTGATCTGAATAGAGAGGCAGGCGATAAGACAATGTAGCAAACACATGGGTAGGCCATTAAACAGTACTAATAATTACATCTGAAGTAAACTAAAGTCATTATTTATTGTATTTATTTAACTATCCCACATCCATCCACTTATCCATTTTCTATATCCACTTCATCCTGTGCAGGGTTGTGGGGGTCTGGAGCCTATCCCAGCTCACCATTACATCACAGCACCAACACAGAGAGACAGACAACCATGCACGCTCATATCCACTTTTAACCAACTATTAGTTAATGTACCATGCCTGTCTTTGGACTGCGGGAGAAAACCAGAGCACCTGGACAAAACCCATGCAGTCACAGGGAGAACATGCTTTCCTAGATCACACTGTAATATTTTATGGTTGATATGAAACCTTAATTGTATTAAAGGTGGTCTAGCCTAAATATATTTCAGAACAGAATCAGAATAATGCAATCACATATCATCATCAGTATTTGTCAAACACACACAAAAAATATACAGACTTAATAGCTAACAAGTTGTATAGGTTCATTTCTTTTATTTTGAAAATATCCCATCTTGTTCTTACGGAACTCGGGGACACTTGACAGAGTTGGAGGAGATAACTGGCTCTCCAGCGTCTCATCCTCCTCCGGGGTTGGAGCCAGAGGGCGGACCTGCTGGCGACATGACCCCGTGCACGAGTGAAGGTTTCCCGGCGCGGCTCTTCGGGGAGAAGCGCTGGGGCTCCGCGGCTTGTGGACGTCAAGCCTGAATGTGCTGCTGCCCACGAGGAGACACATGAGGAAGGGGCGTGTGCACGTGTGTGTCACGGGGGGTGGAGGTGGGGGGCAGTATTGATCGAGCTGTATGTATGTTGTTGCTGTCTTGTCAGAGGAGAACACTGATCTGAACAGAAAGACTTCAGGTGGACTGACAGAGCTGACAGGCTGCTGCTGCTGAACGGAGGCCCTCAGAGCTCAGTACACTGCAGCTTCACAAAGCACAGGCAGGAACACAAGATACGAGCAAACTCCCAGACATCATCAGATGAGACAGCACACTGCATTAGCTGCACTCTGTACAGGAGACATGCTGCACAGCTGGAACGCGGCCTCACTCAGATGAGCTGCAGATGCACAACAAGTTAAACACTGAGAGGCCGACGGGAGCCGTCTGGTGTAATATCTATACATTTTAGCATCTTAGCACCACTGTTGACTTCAGCATGCTCATGAGTCACCATGGCAACAAAGCATGCCTCAGCTGTGTAAATCACTTAGTGTGCTCTTCTCAGCCACCAGCAGCGTTTCAGGATTCTGATTGTGTTTTCCATTTGTTTGGGATTTCTCACTTTGCAGCGGTTCTTCTAAATGCTGCGCCTGTCTTGTGGAATTGATCATTTGATGATGGTTTTGTCTGCTTGCATGTGCTTTACAGCGTGTTTAGGCTCTTAAAGCCACTGTACAAATGCCTGTGTGGGATATTGCATCAATGGAGTGACTTTAAAAGTGACGTTATGCTATTGAAATCCCTATTAAAGCTCTGTTTTTGAAATGTTGATTTGTCATCCCCCCCCCCCTCAAAAAAAAAAGTAACAAAAAGAGAACGAGACATGACATCCCACCAGGACTATTCAGCTGCAACTTGTTTTTCTTTTTAATGATTATATACAGCTTTGGAAATAATTATTAGACCATGACCACAGTTTTATGCCTCTTTCTTTGTGGTTCTTGGTGGAGCCATACTGCATTTCTGGAGGATGGAACTTACAGCTGTTTTGCTGATTCCAAACCAGTTCTCTTGCTGTATCACTCATTGTTAAGCACCAAGATTGCCTTCTTCTCGCAAATCTTCTCGCAAATTAGGCATTGTTGAGTGATGATTTCGTTAGGATTATATGTAAACGTTACATATACAGCTTAGGCACTAAATAATAGTAACTCAAAAAATGTTTTGGGCCTTGTGGTGTGAATTTAGATTTTTTTTATTTTTTTTACAGTCAGTACATCATATTTCTAATTATAATTAATTGCATGTACACTGTTGCCCATAAAGTTATAATAAAATATTTTTTACTTCTGTGTCTTCTCCACAAAGGCGGCTCGCTGGCATTTTCCGATTTCTACGGCACAGATTAAACAGTTGCCGATCATCTTGTCTGCTAGTTAGTCGTCGTTGTCCTGGAGATCTTTGTGGCTTCAAATGATCCTCCTCTCCTTGATGTTTGAGGATTTTACAGACCACACTCTGTGATACTCCAAGGAGATCAGCAATGTTGGCTTGTTTGTGTCCGTCCTGTTGGAGTGAAGCTTTCTTTGGTGAATTACCAGCCGCATCGGTCGAGGCATATAGCCTAGGAAACTTCTGTGTCAAATTTGGTTGAAAATTATGCAGCCAATTCTGAAAACATGGACTAACTGCATACAGATTTTAAACAGGAGAAGGACAACACAGCCATGGACTCAGTATGTAATCATTGAACCTGGTCAAAAGTGATACTGATGTGTATAAATAGGAATAAAAGAGGAATGTGTGTGAAAACTAAGTTATTCCAACTTTATGGGCAACAGTGTATTAAATTGTTGTCAGACTTATTCATGTTTTTTAGACGGTGCTATAATTATTCAACCACTATGATTAAATTCCAAAAGAATTATCAGTGCAGTACTGTTGTATAGGCTTTATAAAGAAAACAGCAGGTGGACTCCCAAGCTGTATGTCTGTATCGTATCACTCTAAAATCCTAACTTTTAAAGCCTTGCAGATGAAGCAGAGAAGCTGGCTGTTTTCCAGTGGAGCCAACAAAAGCCTCAGGTTATGTTGCATCAAATGAGTCTCTTGGGCAAACAACAAAGTGTTAGTTATGTGTAGAAAAGTGTGTTGTAATGATGGCCCTGCAGAATCCTGCTTAAAGGGATGGCCATTATGAGCACTACCATTAAAAGCAATGACAGTGGTCTTTCACCTCTGGAACGTGCACGGATATCAAAGGCACTCCAGCTGATTGGGGTCAGAGGTCACACCTTCTGTCCTCTATGGTGAAACAAAAGAGGAAAGCCAAGTCAATATCTGCACAGGCACTTGAGATTGTCACTTGAAACTGAGTGGCCACAGAACACGGAAGCTTCATGTGTGAGGCATAAAACATTTCATTCCTCTCCCCGCTGCCGAGGTGTGTGATGATGTCATCGCAGCATGGACACAAACTGGAGACCCATAATGCCATGTGAGAGATAGACGGCAGTGTGGCATTAGAGAATGAGCTCCCAGATTACACCCACAGTCCCTTGGCCCATGCTTATACACGCACATGCACACACACACACACACACACACACACACACTTCCTTCATGACGGATTGGGTATAATCCTCATCCTGAGCAACAGCGTCTGACAGCCGTGATTCGAGACAATGACAATGACATATCGAGTGTGCTGGATTAGGAGGCAGCGAGGGATTTCTAGCCTCCATCCTTCGGGTAGAATCTCTAGAGTTACATGTTGCTTTTTTATTTCCACTCTTTTTTCAAAAACAACCACCTCCCTCAGGCTTCTGTTGACATATCGATAACGTGTGCCATCCCACATTCTTCTGCCGTTCACAGGAGGTGCACAGATGAGAGCACCTCATCTGCATTCATGCTACAGTTTATCTTCAGATAGAGAAACCCAACAGAGGGTTTGCAGCTTGTGATACTGCCGACCACTTCCCTCGACTCTGTCTTCATCAGGAAAATGGCAGTCGATGGTAGACAGTAGCTTCAAATGTCTGAAATGTTGCATAAGATTTACAATAGGAATTGTAGTTTTTTTGTTACTTTTTCTTATCTTTCTCACTTTTTTCCTGCCTTAACCAGTCCCTCCAGGATTTCATGGGCGTTTTTCAAGATTGTTGCTCCTAAAATGTCTGAATTCGCGGCAGCTTTTCTAAAAAAGTTGCGATGTAAGTTGTGATGTATGGTGACATACATGCATTATGTTTGTGCTGGGGACTGCTGTGATTGGTGGAGCTCACAGGAGGCGGGCCAAAATTGCCAGGCTGCGCAGAATTCATGGAGATTGGTTGAATTTGCGTTAACTGTTGTGATCAAAACATTGCAAATTCCTGGAGGGACTGCTTAGCATGGTTTCGACTGTGCAGATCTATGAAGTGACTGCCTCTCTCTTCACGCCCCTCCCAAGTCATTGCATTCCAAGCACACCAGCTCACCTACAACCCTGTTTAAACACTGTAAAGCTACGCTGCACTTCACAGTGGTAAGTTGCAATATTAGAGTAGATCAAACATACATGTTAGAAAGCCCTGCAAGTTGACAGGAATGACTCTTAGATTTGTTACATACGAAAGTCTGAGTCTGAATCTGAGGTTTTAAGGTGGAAATGCTCAGCCGTGGTGTTAATCACTTATTTTCATCATGTCATTTTTCCAGCATACACAAAGAAAGACCTCTGACCAGCAGGTTTGATTCCAAAACCTTCTCCCTGTGAGGCGACAGTGCTAATCATTGCACTGTCCTGCCCCCTGTGTTAGGTCCAGTGCAGTGATATTAGTATTTACCACCAATAAATGTTGTAAGCGCTAAAGGTTTGTCAGAATGTTTGGCCCATTTACAATCAGTTCTACAGGTGATGACATCAAGAGAATCAGATCAGAAGTCTTGATTTCACAGTCACTTGCTTCTCTCTCAAACACACACATCGTACCTGTCCTCCCTCTGTTCACACACAGGCACACACACAGTGTTTGTAGTATGATGTTACACCTGCCTTTGATGTGTTGTTAGTCCAGTCATTGTCCTGTAAATCATTCCAGGATTCCATGTTTATTCCTTTCTGTGTGGAGCATTGAAGCGGCTCCTCGCCTCTTTTGATCATCAGGGATTTGGTTGGAACAGTTAAAAGGATTTTTTTTTCTCTCATAGAAGATTGATTAGGTGTGTTTGAAATTCATTATGCAAGGCACAGAAGACCGTCCCACCCTCACCGAGGGTTAGGTGGCACCGTTGGCTCAGTCTGCTTTCTGTAGTCCATGCACGCTAATGTCATCATGAACTGGAACTTAAAAGCAAAATGCAAAATTCGGCTCCAAAAGAACACCGTCAGTAGAGAGCTGGACTAATCAACTCCGTCCGAACACCTTTCAGTTCCTTCAGGTCAGCTCAGGAGTGCAGTGTATAAATGACAGTCATTTACATGCATTAGTAATTGGAGTCTTTTGTAAGGAGGAATTACAACACGCAGTTCAAGAGGATTAATTAAAAACATCAGAGATAAAAGCGGTTATTACAGTGTATCCCAAAGCTTCCTGGAAGGATCCAGATAACATGTGGTGTGAGATAACAGAAAACACCGAACATAAATGTACAGGACAGTATAGCTGACTAGCATCAAAGACAACAGACTGATCTGATAACAATTCAAACAAAGTTCTGGAGTTCCTTGAATACATTATGTTACAAACTAGAGTGGCAAGAAAAAGTAAATGAACACTTGGAATTACCTCTATGTATGCATAAATGTGTCTTAAAATATGTACCCATCTTCATCTAAGTTACAGGTATGAACAAACGGGATCGTTTTAGTACACCATTCCACACATTCACAGGAACGACAGATACAGCTGAAGTGAAAAGGGGTTGGGAGTTTAAGGGCTCTTAGTCCAACAAGCAAACCTGTTCTTGTTCCTTCTGTAGCCCCTCCTGTCTATTTCTACTGTCTTGTTTAATAAAGAAGCGTTAATTAATTTATGTGATTTAAAGGTTAGCCTCATGAAATCATGTGAGATGCACTGGAGTCTGGGCTAGGGTGTATCAGTGGGAGGAATACACTGGTATTGTTCTTTATTTATTGCTAGTAAATTAGTAATTGTCATGCTAGCAGGGATTCAGGCTTTTAATCTTGTTGGGAGAGATGCTGTGCTGGAGCTTCGCGTTGCATGTATTTGCAGTTCACCTCGGATGCACTCCAGGACGCGGTGATTTGATTTAAACATGTGTAAGTCGGGGGTGTGAAGCCGTGTATACAGTAGTTGCAGCTTGTTCAGACAGGAAAGGTTGTATTAAAGAAATCCTTGCTGCCCTCTGGATGAATAATCCCGTCCTCTGTAAGCAGATTATGGAGTGTTTTGTTCAGGTTTCTTGTTTATATTCACACAGATGTGCACAAACATGTGAACACACACTCACATGCGCATGCACACACACACACACACACACACACAGCTGAGATAAATGTGCTCGTCAGAGTGCCTACAGGCAAACACATACATAAAGGTACACCTGAGTACACTGAATGATGTATCTGGGAGATTTAAAGTGCAGGTGCACACAGATTGTGCACTCTCTCCCTGGCGCACACACACGCACACACGCACACACACACACACACACACACACACGGTATGCATAATTACCCACACATGAACACACACGTACACACACACACACCTGTTCACTCCCTAAAGCTTTTACCTGTTCCACTTTGGCACTGACTGTGTGGGAACATCCTATTCTGCAGAGCCCAAGTGCAGCTGCTGTCTTACACTCATACAGACACACACACATCATGCAAACACAACTCAACGGGATCAGGATACCCAATCCACTGTCCCCCTCCTACATGCAGTGAATATGCCTCTTAGACTTATGAGTTGTTTTTTTTTTCTAAACTTGGCACATCCCAAACCTGATCTGGGCCCTGATATTTAACGTAAATCTGAATTAAATACAGTATGTGTGTATGACAATGACACAGTAAATGCAGCTTTTGAAATTCTGCTCCCTTACTTTTCACAGGCTCTACTAAAATTATTGGGTTTAACTGTGAAAAGTCCTCCGAGAACATGTTGGAGCTGTTGGGACTTCAGAAATACAAATCCACTCTTACTCTGCTGTGGCATTACACAGTGATTCCTCTTGTAGCTCATAAACAAAAAGGTATGCGTGAAAGCATTATTTGTTTCTATACTTCAAAAAGTATCCAGGTCCTTTTTCTCTCCGTACCCTTTATTATGTTCTAGACTTAACGCCAAAATGAAGAGAACTGACATCAACCTACACTCAGTAACCCACAATGACAACGTTAATTTTTATTTATTGAAAATCAAAAATTGAAATCTGTTAATTATATAAATACTCTGACACAGAGGTTGACACATTGTAGATGCTGTTTTGGCAGAGCAATTACAGCTTCCACTCCTCTTGTATGAGTATTTACAAGCTTTGTACACCTGGATCATCAGTATGGATGGGAAGCGTTCCTGAGCTGCCATCTTCAGGTCTCTCCCTTCCTGCTTCATACGCTCCACCATCATCCCAGTCCCCAAGAAACCCAAGATCACAGGGCTGAATGACTACAGACCCGTTGCTATGACGTCTGTGGTCATGAAGTCTTTTGAGAGACTGGCGTTGGCCCACCTGAAAGACATCACCAGACCTTGGCTGGACCCCATGCAGTTTGCTTACCAAGCAAAAAGGTCAGTGGATGATGCAGTCAACATGGGACTGCATTACACACTGCAACATCTTGACAGACCGGGGACAGGTATGAACAAACCTGGGACCTACGCGAGGATTCTGTTTCTGGACTTCAGTTCGGCCTTCAACACGATCATCCTGGATCTCCTCCTGCTTAAACTCACCCAGCTATCGGTGCCACCCTCCACCCGTCAGTGGATCACCAGCTTCCTGACAGACATACAGCAGTGGGTGAGGCTGGGCAACTTTACATCCAGCACCCGCACAATCAGCACCGGCACTCCCTAGGAATGTGTTCTCTCCCCTCTGCTCCTTTCTCTGTACACTAACGACTGCACCTCCTCACACCCCTCTGCGAAACTCCTGAAGTTTGCAGATGACACCACTGTTGTTGGACTCGTCCAGGATGGCGATGAGTCTGCATACAGAGAGGAGGTCAAGCAGCTGGCCATCTGCTTCAAAACAGTGGAGAAGACAGTGAATTTGAGGAAGACCACTCCTGCACTCCCCCTCACCATCCTGAACAGCACTGTGGCTGCTCTGGAGTCCCTCAGGTTCCTGGGCACGACCATCTCTTAGGACCTGAAGTGGAAGACCCACATATACTTTGTGGTGAAGAAGGCCCAACAGAGACTGTACTTCCTCTGCCAGCTGAGGAAGTTCAATCTGCCACAGGAGCTGCTGACCCAGTTCTACTCATCAGTCTTTGAGTCGGTCCTGTGCTTTTCCATCTCTGTCTGGTTTGGTTCTGCGCCCAAATCAGACACGAGGAGACTGCAACGGACAGTCCGCACTGCTGAGAGGACCACTGGGGGCCCCCTGCCCTCCCTCCAGGACCTGTACTCCCCCAGAATGAAGAAAAAGGACAGGAAAAATCCTCTCTGGTCGAGCTGTAAGAAGTTCTTTTCATATAGTTTAAAAGGGTATCAACTGGCCTTGGGTCATCAGAAGACACGGTGCTGTACAGCTGTGTGTCATCAGCATAACTATGGAAACTGATGCCGTGTCTCCTGATGACCTTTCCAACAGGCAACATATACAGATTATAAAGTGTTCTTTACGTGTGTCTTTGCTTCCAGTCATGGTGGTGCTAAAATCTGAACCATCATACCAGTCTGAGCTCTCTGCACTCTGTAGCAGGTTCTCTTTATGAACCTCTGTATTAGGGTGTACTGAGCCTTTCCTCAATTCTAAGCTGTTTTGTTGTTTGTCCCATAGCATGATGCTGCCACCACCATGCCACACAGGCTCCCTATCAACTTGCATGAGCATCACTGGGCTAGTACTTAATGTCAGTGACTGTCCTTATGTGCGTGCACAATACGTGACTCTTCAAACAAGTTAAATGGACAGAATTGCTAATGCAAAACTAGATTCTGTTACTTTACATTATGTTTGTAATGGAATTTTAAAGATTCTAGTTTGAACCTACGCGATCACTTCAACAAATAAACCTACCCAAAAGAACAGTTTATTCCTGTCAGTTTACTGCTATCTGATCAGATTGGACTGGTCCTATTTATAAAAGGTTTTCCTGTAACTAAATCCCACTTTCTGTTTCCACTCCCTGTGTGTATGCAGTACGTCTGTGTGTGCAGGTGTGTGTTTGCTCATTCACAGTTTGGACAGCTGTTACAGAAACACATCGAGTGCTGGTCAGCTTACAAGAGAAGGATGTTCCACATGTTTCCTTCCAAGTGCAGCAGATGACGAACACACGTGGCTCTCTGTCCATGCCTGTATGCATGAGTACACATGAGGTGTAATTCGGTCCTCCTGTCAGATCAATAGAGTCGGTCACTGCTCTGCCTTGCTGCAGCTCCACACTGTGGCTAGGGCTCCCCTGTGGGGCATTCTCCACAGCACTAATGTTTCTACTCTCTGGGCTATTCCAGTAGTGATGGGTAGACTGCTTTATTTGAAGAGATCCGTTTGCAAAGTCACTCCAAGGTCGAACAGAAAGAGGGAATGGAACAGGAGGATGTGATGCAAGGAGAAAATGGAGGGCGGTGGGGGAGTGAAGTACAAGGGGAGGGAAGAGGGAAGGAGAGGTGAAGGGCAGAGAAAAGAATAAAAACAAAGAGCTAGATAACTGTTAGGTCACATTCAGTTCAGCTAAATTAAAATGTCATTCCACCTTTCACATTTTTAACCCTCAAATACATTTGAATCATTGGCGACCAGTGAAATTCTTTCAGATTCTTCAGTTAAGCACCCAGCTCCCTGGCACTTTTCAAACCACTTGTCTCTGATCATGTTACAAAGACAAGATGTCAGCTTTTGATTAACCTCTGTCTGTTTCTGGGTCTTGGGTCTGATTTTGCAAACCTCTGTTGTCTCCTAACATATCAACATGTTCAATATTTGTGCACATTTACAGCTGCAAACACACTCCTCATCTGTTATGTCAGTCTTGTCAATGCAACATCTTTAAATATACAAATACACTGTAAATCGTCAGACTCCTTAAGTCCTTGTTGGTGCTGCTGTTTGACTTAGTCATGCCCACAGAGAAACATATGCTTTTAATCCCTGCGTTAAGTGTAAACGCACATAATTGTGTACAGACAGTCTAACGGTGTCTTATAAATACAAATTTATTTACCTGTGACAGAGTGATCGGAACATCTTTTCAAGTGTTGTGATGGCTCCTCCTTCCGGTCGATGTTAGCTTGCCACACACGTCGACTCTCTCCGCTGAGTTTCTGTGATTGTTCCCCTTCGGAGAGTCGGATTTTAGGCATACGGAAAAATCCATGCTTAACTGATCTATCACGTCGATTTGTACACCCATTCACCCAACAGGAAGTTACCACTGTGCGTGTTCACAAGGAGATTATGTTGTTATTGTTACAAGATCGTTTGTTTGCCTTTCAAGATGGCGGATGACCCGGACGTCCCGGATGTGTGACGTCACCTGAAAACCACGTATTGTCAAATGAATTTGGTCATTTGGTAGATTGGTAGCTATGAGGCTGAGGCAATTACTTTCTCCACACAGTGCAATGAGGGCTGGACAGAATTTTTCTTCAATAAATGAAATCATTTAAAAAGTGCATTTTGTTTTAAGCAAACAAACAAATACAGCATTAAATTTAAATTAAAATGATCAAACTAATTAAAATTAGTCTGAAGATCTGAACCATGTAAGTGTGACAAATATGCAAAAATAGAAGACACTGAATCTGTAGGGGGGAAATACTTACATGGAACTGTGTCAACGATGCTCAGGTTTTACAGGGCAGTTAAGGTGTGTCACATCGTCTCCAAAATAACAAACAGCCACTCCGAAAATCTCAAGAACAAACACACAATGAGGGAATTTGCAGAAAGGTGTTCAGTGACAACAAAGCGGTGTGACTAAAGAGGAAAAAAAAGTGACAGTCACAGTATTAAAGGGTCGCTTCAGCCACATTACCAGTCATTTTATGTTCACATACCTCTTCTGGTATCTTTCCTTGCAGACAGTTCTGGTGTTATTTGTTAAGATTTTCAGATTTCTGTCTCCCTGTAAGTACAGCAAAGGAAATTCGATTTCATTTATGGTTCTTGTAGCATTAAAAACTGGCATTTGACTATTTCAAAAGCAGTGTGATAAGCCACAGAACTGATTTGGATGTTATCATGCCATTTAGTAGGTGTTAGCCGTGCACATCATTCCCTTACATATGAGCAGGAGGAGACCGTCTCCACCTTCTGTTATCGCCTCATTTAATGGTGCTCTGTTGTCACTTCATTTAATGCCACAATTTAATGCTTATAAAAATGAAGCAAAGTCAACATTTGAAAGTCGGCCGGCTTTCACCCAAGAGGTTTGATTATCATTTTTCATTCAGTGTTTGGGCAGGTTTAGGGAGCACAACTAGCCGTGGTTAGGTTCAGACAAGGGTTATGGTTTGGGTAAACCTAAATTTACCACATTTTTCACAGCTCGTCGCAGCTTGTTGTGATGTCACAGCATTTCTGCAATTACTTTGGTGAGTACAATGTTCAGGCCAATATGGAAGTGATAATAACTATGAAATAATCCTTTAACATTGGACCAAATTTGGAATCTTTTGGATTTTTTAGGGGGCATATGGCATGGTCAGCTGAGCCTTTCCATCTGGAAGGGACACCTGGATGAAAGAATGCAGGTGAAACAAAAGCAGGGCGATGAGGGTGCTTGTTTGAATAAACAAGCCTATTTCGTGTCAGGCCAATCTGTCTGGATGACCCTCCCCTGTCACACTGTGTCACTGGCAGGATGCATAATAGGCTGCAGCAAAATGAGCCAAAGCACAGCGGGGGACCAGCACACCTCCACTGGCTGATGAACAGCTTTCAGGGCAATCTGACGTCTCCAGGTTTACATAAACGCTGGGTCTTGTTCTTGGTTCAAATATTTCGCTGCCTTTTAGGAAAGAGCGGCTGCAGGTGGTGGGATGTGAATCAGCGTGAACATACAGGAGTGATACATACAGTAGGCCCTGCACACCCACCCACACACACACACACACACACATGCACATTAACATTCATGTAATCTCAGCAGAGGCACCATTTGTGCATAACCACATGCTTTCAGCTGCTGAGAGGAGGCTGTGATGTTATGTGGAGAAATCTGATGCTTTTAAATATGGAAAAACTATATGCATGTGCGTAGGAATGTAACGTACGTACATGCTGCCCTCATTTGAATAGCCATGTTCACGGGAACATCCAGGCTCTCTGCAGAACACACACACACACACAGTATTGATCCACCGTCATGAAATTGGCTCATTAAATTATAATCAGAGTGGATAAGTGGTTCATGACGAACACCCAGCATGGTATACTGAAATGAACTGGTAATTTAGTCAAGCAACACTTTACTTAGCAATTACACCTATACTTATACCTTAGAAGAAAATGGAAACACTATTTTTGAGCTGTTTGCTGAATTTTAGGGGGCTGCACTTTGTCCTTGAGGCATCTTCCTCTCACTCAACATTAACTTAAGTGATTTCATCCAAATGAATTTAGAAAGTTCATTGTTTAACTTAATAAAAATGCATGCAGGTTGATTGAATTTATTCATGCAGTGAAGCACTTTGTGACTTCCGTTGTCAAAAGCGCTCGACATGTCTGACTTTAAGATCTAAACAGACACTGACCTAGAGCTTAAAAACGTTCACGCTGAGAAATGGATCATCCTCGTCCCTACAGAGAAGGAGACGTGGCCAAAAATAGCCAGAGAATGGAAGACACAGTGGGATGATGCAAAAGCCTATAAATAGAGACGTGAGCCGATCTGCAGCCATGACTTTCAGAATCATAATCTGTTATTTTGGGAAGGTTGGGAGACTTGATGGCAGATTATCAAACAGTGGGCTCACATATTGGAGCAGACACATTGTGTAACTCCATGATACGCTGAGACACAAGCTGGAGGGAGAGAACGTGTCAAAAAACACATCAAAACACAGCGTGACTCAGTGGTTTGAAATACATCTCCCGCTGCTGTCGGATAAATTAGCAGGGTGGACAGTGAATTGCTTAAATGTTGTTAGTCAATGAGCAGTCCTGTCAGTGTAGCCAAGAGTAAAATAACACATTAAGAGATCAATATTTATAATGTTTTCCAGACAGCTGGGATGTTGGAAACTTCTGACCTCCTACTTTAAGAAGCATAAGGAAGCAGCTCTTGAAGGTGGAGCTGTGACTAAACTGAGATGCAGGTTCTCTGACAGCGCTCCATGCAATTCCACTGAAGAAGGTATGTTATTGCAGAAACATAGCTTTTGCATGGCTCTCATTGTTGTGTAAGTGGTCTGTTGTCATGTCTGTGGTGCACCCACACATGTATGAAGAGATAGCTATGGCCCGGGGTCCGTGTACGTCGCGGCCATTCATTTTCATATTTTGAGATTTCAAAATAAAAACGAAAAATATGGGCTACTGTTTCCCGTTTTTTTCAGTGATAATACAAAATGAAAATTCATTATCCATTATCAGTTATCCGGTTGAAGTAGATGTGTTTGTAAATGGAAATTAAAATTAAAATACACCCGTGGAAAACTTATTTCTGTATTTCCTGTTGGTTTCCGCTGTGACCCGTCTGACTTCTGATGAGGAAGGATCTGGTATCTAAAGCTCCAGTGTTAGCTCACTGTTAGCAGACCTTGCTGTGTGCCGTGGCCTGATGAAGACCCACTGTGGGGTCCAAATGTTGCTTGGCACACATTGTTCACTATTTCACAGTGGACTTTTCACCAGGGTGGGGTTTATTTGTCCCTTTGGAGGGACCTTGTGGTGCCGCTAGCTCTGCCGCTAGCGCTACATCATACATTGGCTGCTTCTCGGGACGTTTTTGTGGAGGTTTGGGGGTTTTCTGTTCCTTTAGCTTTGCTTTTTGGTTTCCTTATGCTTCCTTAGGGTGGGGGCTTCTGGCTTGAGTTGTCATTTCATTTGCGGGGTGTTGTTTGGGGTTTTGTTGGTGTTTTCTGCCGTACATTAGTGTAGCGGAGCATTCATTTTTTTGAGGGATTTTTATTTCATTACCAGGGTTAAAAATCATTTAGTTAGCATAGGCTGGGTCCAAAACCAACAGGAAATAAAGAAATAAGTTTTCCACTGGTGTATTTCAATTTTAATTTCCATTTACAAACACATCTAATTAAATCGGATAATGGATAATAAACTACGGCCCGTTTTCCGTTTTTCATTTTGTATCATCACTGAAAAAAACGGGAAACGGTTTATTTTTCGTTTTTATTTTGAAATCTCAAAACAAGAAAACGAATGTCCGTGACGTACATGGACCGCCCGGCTACTCAGCCTTTGCTGCCAGTGTTCTCCAGAGGCCACTCAGTATTACAACAGAAAGCATTCTCCCCACAGACCTCAGTTATGAAAGAAACTGACACGACACCTCCACCTATGGCTGTACAATATTGTGACTGTGTGAAATACCATTCAGTCTAGAGTGATTGTGTTGATTTTGTAGAACCAACCATCTACAAAGAAAGTAAAAAAATTTCAAAAAGCTGAAAACGTTCTTTTTTACTGTGCCTTTTTTTGGTTTGTTTTTAGTTTGTTTTTCGAGTGTGAACCATTTGGAAAGTTTCTCATACGAGCCAACACTGGCAAAAGCATGTCCAACTTTTTTTTTCTCCAGATGAGGCCAAGATAAATTCATTCAGCTCAGATGTGGTCCTGCATGTTTGGCACGAACGTTGTCTGGACTACTACAGTGAACACACAGTCCTGACAGTGAAGCACAGGAGGTAGAACTGTGATGATGTGGGGCTGTGGGAGTGCAAAAGGTGTTGGGAAGATGAGATTTATAGATGCACCATGAATGCCTGTGGATACTTTAAAATACTGGTTGACAAGAAGACTCCCAGTCTGCTAAAGAGTGTCAGATGCAGAACACAGAGAGGGGTATAGTAAAAAGGGTGATTTATTATAAGTATTATAAGTTTTAGATAGGTCAGTGGAGTCTGAGGGCTGGCTGGGTTGGTGGTGGACAGCTGGAGAACAGCATGGAGAGGCCAAGGCAGGGCTGAAGGCTGATCATGTGGAATGCTGGAGCTCAGCTGAACTGAGTTAGCGGAAATGCAGCAAGGCACACAAGAGGATCTGCACAGGAGAGCTCAAGTATTCAGGAAAGTGGGAATCGCAAAGTCACTAGAAGCAGCATACAGAGAGTCCTTTTTGCTGCACCAAATGTGCAAACCAGAGTGGAGGAAAGTCCAGGATTATATGGAAGAGCTGATGATGTGGAGTGAGCTGCAGGTGTGCCCAATCAGACTGCAGCAGAGCCAAGCCCCGCCCCCAGCAACACTCCGACAGGTAACCAGGGAGAAGAGACAAAGGGAGGAGGGGAGGTGAGAGGAGCCGGGAGAAACCAAAACCAATGCATGAAACATGTCACATGAAGAGAAGGAAATGTCAAAACTGTGACTTGGCCAAGTGTGTCAGCTGACCTGAATCCAATAGAACTTTGGGGTATTTAAAAGAAAAAGGCAGAGCAGCACAAATCATTCAGCGAAGCAACAGCCAGCTGAAAGAAGATTGGCAGAACATGCCTGCAGAAATTTGGTCGCCTGAATGCTGAGGAGAATTATCAAAGATAAAGATGAAGGAGTGCTTAAAACTTTGAGAGAAGATGTGAACCTCAGTGATGAAAGGTGTACTGACAGCAAATATAAACTGTTGCTTTTAATTAACTTAAGACCATATACCCTACTGTTCAACTTGGAAATGCTGCGTTTTTCATGTGTCTTGAATTGCTAAAACATTAAACCCTATTCTCTGAAATGAAAACCCATCAACTGAATCAGGCACTCCTTTAAACATTCTTACCAGGTTGGACACTATTTGCAGATCTCACTGAGTCTTTTTACAAAACTTTAAACCAGGGGTGTCCAATCCTGGTCCTCAAGAGCCCCTATCCAGCATGTTTTAGATGTTTCCCTCTTCCGACACACCTGATTCAAATGATCAGGATCGTCATCAGGCTTCTGCACAGCTTGATGATGAGCTGATCTAAACACATTCTCACTCACTAAAACACATTTTGCTCTTGTGATCCATATTGGTAACCTCAGGTGGCAGAAGTCCAACACAATTAAAGGGCAGGTGTCACGTGTTACACACAGCAACTCAAAATTGATCTCACTTGTTGCTAATCATGTGATGAAACCAATTTAAGCCAGTTCAGAGTGAACAGGCTGTTGAGGGTTGGAAATGGGTAGAAACATTACTTTGACTGGTTTGAGCACAGATGATACTGTTTCTAGGTGATTGATTTTACAAGAAGAGTCTGGGGTTTTGTGACTGTTGAGTGGAAGGTTTTAAGAAATGTGTTTTAGCAAGTGTGAAAAAAGTAAGATGATACTATTTTGAATCTGACAGCGATGTACCCAGTGTTGATATGATGTGTGGACTACTGCTCTATCTCCTGTCAACAAACATGTCTTTTTAAAAGGACTGAGTCTGATGGATGTTTAGATTCAGTCAATGCAGAAGCCTCCACGAAGTGGCCATAAATTACATCCTGATTATATTTGATCAGAGTAGCAAAACAGTTTAATCTGGAAACATATGATCTGCCTCAGACAGCGTAGCTTTCTGGTGTCATCATACTTTCTGTGTGGATACAATGTGTGCCCGTTTCTTGACCTGTGATTGTAGGGCCGGGGGAAGGGAAACAGTGTTCAGAGAGAGGGAGAGAGAGATGCAATATGACTGAGAAAATCTGACTTCTCACACAAGTGAGTTGACTAATCCTGCAGGAAGCCTCGTGTGGGCAAACTAATGCCATATAATCCATGCAAGTCCACATCAACACTGTACACTTGCAACAGGACAGCAGCAACATGAACTGCTTCAGGATGATGTACAACACTGTGTCCAGAGTAAAAGCTTCCCACTGCCACTGTAAAATCTCACAAGTCATATGTCCAACCAGATATGTTTCTACAGAAAGAAGACAAAATAAAATGCAGATGGGAATGCTTTGTATTATGCAAATGCAGCATTCTGCATGTGACAAGATTACGTAAGTAAATGAGTGCCAGTAACTCAGGGGCTTCTTCTCTGCTAAGGTGGCATTTATTCCATTTTAATGAATGAATCTGTCTCCGTTTAGTGTGCACTGTGTCGTATTTTTGTCTGCCAACACAGAAAATTAGAGAAGGTGGTCTCATGGCTTGTTGTCAGTACTTTGGAAACATCTCAAATAAGAAATGTCTACAAGTATTTTGTGATTTTTCCATGTAATTTGGTTGAGAGATTTGTTTCCCAGGGGATAAAATACTGCTGATCCAATTTGTTCTATACTTCCTGTGAAAGTGTTCACTGCTCGGTAGTGAATGTTGGCATGTCAAGGTGGGATAAGGGGGTTGGAAAGGCATGTTATCTGTAAAAAAAAAAAACTAAACAAAACAAAAAAAAGGATGTCATTTATCTGTGAAAAACTGAAACAGTCCAGGAATTTATCAAGTGTAATGTGCTGTTCTGTCTGGAAAATTAACCAATCCAACCTTAAAATTGTGGCATTTTATCAAAGTCGCTTCATTCTACGTCTCATTTTTAAAAAATAAAATAAAAAATGCTTGTACATGATCCTATGAAAATCTAGAAAAGTCCTCATAGAGCGCAGACCTCCACCAAGCAGCTTCAGTCCACCCCAACACAATCTCCCAACGACAAATAAGTTAAAATAAGGCTAAAATAAGTGGGATAAAACAAGAAATTTTCCTCTTGAGAATGTGCTTTGATTTAGCTAAATAGGACTTCTGTTGCAGCTGCGTTTGAGGACAAACAGCAAAAACAACGTTTTAGTTTTAACAAGACATCTCAATTTACAGCTTTCTGACAATAAATGAGCACCAGTGGATTTCAGCCAGATCAAATAAGGCTGACCTTAAGGCCAAGTATGGTGTAGTTCCAAGTAGCCTAGAGTGGCTAAGTTAGCTAAGCAACAGTATGGTAGCTCAAGGCTGGCACACACTACAGGATTTCTAGTGGCAAAACATGTTCATGATTTACGATCCCTCCTTCCAAGGCCTTCCGAGTGGATTGAACCAGACAAAATCACTGTTAACACACCCCACACCACAGGAACATCAGACATGATGTCGTTTGCAAACATCCGACAATCAGGCCTTTGCTGGCTTTGATCATAAGGGCGAGATCGGGACAGAAATCGGCCCGATTATTCTGTAGTGTGTACCGGCCTTTATCTGCTTTACAAACATTAGGACTGGTCCCGAATATACGAACATCCGAATATCTGAATATCCAAATATCCAAATATCCGAAGATTCGTTGGTTGTGGTGATATTCGGATAATAATTTTGATATTCGAATAGTCCTGTGCACCGCCGTCGGCCGCTGCCGAGCACCACCAGGGCTGTAGAACACCGCCGTGGTTCTAGTATGCGAATCTGTCAACTCCAGTGTCAGGCTCCCATGTCAAAAACTCAAAACGCTTTACAATAGCACAGTGTTTCAACTATGGGTAGTTAAAAGTAAAAGTAGAAAAGCACTCAGAGAGCACAGACCTCCACCAAGCAGCTTCAGTCCAACCTCAACACAATCTCCCAGTGACCAAGTATTGTTACATTTTAAAAAAAAAATCCTGGATCCAGACAGTGATCTGGATCAGTCCCAAAATGTCATCATTTATTCCTTGTCCCATTTCACACATTTACTGAACATTTCATCCAAATCCGTCCATAACTTTTTAAGTTATTTTGAACACAGACAAACAAACAAATACATATATAAACAAATAAACCAATGCTGGCAAAAACATAACCTCCTTGGTGGAGATAACAAATGTCTGCACTCTTCAGCACAACCATGAATCCACTATTGACTCACCTTCATGCCACAGTCATGTGATCAAAGTTCAGGGACTATTGAACTGCAGGATGCATCTCCACAGAGAGGACACTAGTATGAAAACAAATCAGAGATATTTGGAGGAAAATAAAACTTACTTCATCACTAAAATAAATGCAGCATGGCTAAAAAAGACTGGCATGAGGAACAAGCTCTTAGCACGCTGGTAAAAGATCCATTCAGCATGGTGAAACATCTGTCTAGAGTTGATGTGCAGAGTAGTGTGAAAACGCAGAGTTTGTAGAGGTTGTGAAAATCTAAGTGGATAGATTGTCATAAGTCAGCATGGCCATAAGCCCTGCTAGCTGAACAGTGGTGGGGCTGTTCCCAAAATAGTCTGTAGGACCTGAGAGGTTAATGTTGGGAAAAGACTCTGGTTTTGACAGGACAAACAAATAAACTCGGACATATTAGGTTTTTCAATTGTATTATGAAGGAATTCAGTTTAACTACTGAGCAACAATTGTTGGATTCCCTCAGTGTCGTGTTGTCACAGTAGGAAGTGCCCCGTAAAATTAATAGCATGAAAATAAATTAATCTTAATATTCACAGTATCACACATGTCAAACAAATACACTGAAGAAATTGTAGCTCCTGCTGACCCTGATTTGTGCCTGAAGCATTCAAATGTATTTTACTAGCTAAGGAACATCATAAAATGTTTATTCACCATATGATCTTTTTGTTTCATCCATCATCAGTCATATTTTGAAAATACTCTCAGGGTCACTGCTGTCAAATCAGTCCATTCTTGAACTCTATGAAGTTGAAGCTGAATGAAACACTGTTGGGGACATTGTAAATTCAAAAAAGCCTCCTTATAGTGCACAACTCTGTGTCAACATGGAGAGGACTGGAGAAAAAGTTCAGCAACAATAAAACAATCAAACATGCCTCTGAAATCAAAATGGCTGCCATTTCTGCCAAGAGACGTTTGGCAATGCTCCATTTCTGAAAATGTTCAGTTCCCCGAGTCTATACAAGTGTACCATGCTACACGCTTTTATAAAAACTGGACATATGCATAAAATTTGGTCCAAATCACCTGGACCAGTGAAGAACTGCTTCCCTTTGGAACTTTGGGGAGGTCTTGGCAGGCCGGTCATGGCCAAATATTATCATTGCAGAATGTTCTCCTTCATAATTAAGTGAAATTTTCATTTGTATGGCCAATTTTTGTCTTGTAATGAGTTGTATTTTCATCTTTGCAACTGCTATGCCATACATGCATTACAGGTGTTTGCAAGTATCGACTTGTATTCCTGGTATTCCCTATGTATGCTATGTTATTAACCACTTTGGGAATGGACATTACACCATTTATTTTAATTCCCTGAACCTCAAAATCTGCTGGTTGGTTTGAAACACGTTTTGTTTGATAAAAATAAAATAAAACAAAAAACTCAAAGTTACACCATTTATCAGCCACAAACTGTAAAGACGGTCCTTGAACTGATCATGTGCGACATACAGCATCACTGGGAAAAGTAACCCAATCTAAGCTAGTGCAAAGAAAGTGATGTTTAATAAAAACAAAAACTTTATTCTTATTCAAAAATTCAAATATTGAGTTCAACTAAAAATTGGTGCTCCTGGTGCAACAAAGAAGGCCTGCAGTCACGTGACAAAACTCTTCTCTGACTTTCTGGCTGAACTGCAGGTTGTGTTTCCACAGAGCAGGGAGGAGACAGAGGCACAAAGAGATACAAACTGAGGTTAATATTACCAAAGTCCTGTTGTGTCTCATAGTGGAACTAAATCAACGGGTAACCTGCACGTGGCAGAGTCATTACTTTTCTCATTTATGTCGACTTCAAACATAAAAGTCCTGGGGCTGCACTGCAGTGGAGTGAAAAAAAAGCCTCAGATGGACCTATGTTAGAGCTTGCCAGTTTGATGGACCATTGTGCGCGGTGTGCATGCCCCCCACCCAAACCACCGCCACCCACACACAAAGCTGAATACATCAACATTGCATTCTTGGAGCACTCTCCTCCACAGAGCAAACTCTATTAGCAGGCGTCTCCCCTCAGGGCTGACACTGACTTCTCCTATCAGACTCCGCTGTCCTCAAGAGGACACACACACACACACACACACACACACACACACTCACCCATAGGCACATGGTCCAAGCAGGCCTGTATGCGCATCAGAGAGAGACAAAACTGACTCAAGGAAGCACAGAGACCAAAAAAGGGACAAATATAGGTAGAGGCCCTTTCAGGCAGTCACAGTGCAGATCATGACTCCTAGTTTCATATGGTGAAATCAGTGTAAGCATTTCCAGCAGTTCATACTCTTTGACTGAGAGGCCAGTCCCAGTGTGACGCTCTGAAATGAGCCTGTCACATCTGATTTGGGCTGTTCCACACAAAACCACTCAGGATTCATGTGTGTTCGTGTGTGAGAGACAGATACGAGGAGTGAATGGGAGAGAATGACTTGCTATGACTTCATTTGGATGTATCCCTACATACTCAAACACACCTACACACACCAGCCCTCCATATATAAATCACTCTCTACTCTTGCCAGCATTTCATTTTTTCGCTTGACCACATTAGGTTCAAACAGTGATGTATTTCTACATACTGAAATTATTTCTAAAAAGTTTTCTAAAAATCTGAAGGTCCTGTCAGATCAATGTGATTCAGGGGTGTTAGTTTATTAAAATTACAACCACATTCTCTCTAAATCACCACTACCATTGTTGCTTCGTTTTGCTGCAGGAATAAATTCCCTGTTCCAGGCTTGTGCCACAAAACATCGCCTCAGATTCACTGCCAAATCGAGCCCGATAGCTCATGATGTAAAATGCAGCGTGGAGGCTGCTAATCCTCTTGGCAATAGTGTTGTTTATTGATGGTAATTAAAACAACATCTCAAAATTAATGTGGGAATGATTTATTTATCATAAAAAGCTTCGTGCAATCCTTTTAACCAGATATAACATCAGATATGCATCCAAACAGTGACTGGCTGAAGCCACCGTGTCTGTGTCTTTCAGATACATTCTGTTCCCACTCAGTGTTCAGAATGCTTTAGCTTCTTTACGCTTGATTTTGTTGGGAATTTATGTTGAATGAATAAAGTTATCATTTCCCTATCAATCTACACTGTATAAAAGTATGTTTAACAAAAATAGAAATCTCTGAGTTGCAAAAATGTTTAGTCCCTTAGTTCGGTACCTTGTAAAGGCCCTTGAGGCAGCAGTTACAGCTAAGATTCTTCTTTGATAAGTTTCTACATGCTTTTCACAACCTGATTTGGACACTAATATTAAATTCTTCCCTAAAGATTCTCTCAAGCTAAGGACAGTACAGAACGTAAAAAGGTGTACTAAGACTGTTGGATAATCTAAAGATTAATACTTGCTAATTAAATTATAGCTAAGTTTGATTTTAGAGTTCATTGATTCAGTTTAATGGAGCCACACTTCATTCTGAAGAAAGGCCCACTGGTTTAAAGATATTGTGATAATTAGTACAACAATCAGTTTGACTATCAAACAATATGATTAGACATAGCTATATTAAAGTAAAAAATATTTTGAGTGCACCATATGAGTCCAATCCTGTCTCTGTTGTTCTTCTGTTCTTGCTTGTCTCCTGTTGAGGAGGAGTCAGCGATCTCAGTCAGAAGATCATATGATGATCTTTTGGTGTTCAACTGCCTCTCCAATAAGTCTCATCTCCTGGACAAACTGAGCTGCTAACTTGCCGTCTGGCTCACAGTGGGTGTCCAAACAGCAGACTACCATTGGCAGGTGCCATTCAAGAAGGCGGAGCTGAAATCTGTTTGCAAAGCAAGAGACTGGACAGGCAGCTGAATAACACTGAAGACGGCCACAACAGTGACTCTGATGGTTAGCTGCAATTTTAAACATAAATACTTGCATAGAGTCCCCCAATAACACAATCTGTATGAGTCCTCTGAAAAGTATAGATCATACGGCAAATTACAAGATCATGCACAATAAGAAAAGGTGTGGCCACTTGACGTGCCCCTGTAACCGAGCATAGCTATGAGTAGTCATGTCTGCCTCCCAACATCCTAAAAGTCACTAAAAATCAACCAGATCCAAATTTTGAACTAGTTTCCCCATTAAAAGCTTTTCAGAAGGCTTTCACTCTGGAATTGTTTCACAGCCAGGTTTAACCGGTGGCATTATTTTCTTACAGGTTCCTCCTCAATACTCTCTCACTTGTCATTGCTCATTAAAGGCCTTCAGCATCAAACACCTCCATCGACCCCTTGCTGTCTCCTCTTAACCTCTGAAGAAGAGGCCAAGGAAAGGCCCAGGAAGAAGTCCAAGAAGAAGAAGCCCAAGAAGCCAACAAGAAGCAGAAGCCCAAAAAGAAGAAAAAGCCCAAGAAGAGGCCCAAGAAGAAGAAGAGGCCAAAGATGCCAACAAGAAGCAGAAGCCCAAGAAGGAGATCATGAAGAAGAAGAGGCCCAAGAAGAGGTCAAAGAAGAAGAAGAAGAAGCCCAAGAAGAAGCCCAAGGCCCAAGAACAAGCCCAAGGCCCAAACAGAAGCCCAAGTCCCAAGGCCAATAAGAAGCCCAAGGAGAAGAAGAAGCACAAGAAGCAGAAGCCTAAGAAGAGGCCCAAGAAGAAGCCGAAGCCCAAGGCCAAAGAAGAGCCCAAGGCCAAAGAAGAAGAGGGTACAAGAAGAGGCCCAAGAAGAAGCCCAAGGCTGAAGAAGCAGCCCAAGGTCCAAGAAGAAGCTGAATCCCAAGGCCCAAGAAGAAGCCAAAGTCCAAGGCCCAAAAAGAAGCAGAAGCTCAAGAAGAAGAAAGTCCAAGAAGAGGTCCAAGAAGAAGCTCAAGAAGAAGAAGAGGAAGCCCATGAAGCCAACATCAAGAAGCCCAAGACCAAGGCCCAAGAAGCAGCCCAAGCCCAAGGTCCAAGAGGAAGCCGAAGCCCAAGACCCAAGAATAAGCCCAAGGCCCAATAAGAAGCCCAAGGTGAGGCCCAAGAAAAGGCACAAGAAGAGACCCAAGAAGAGGCCCAAGAATCAGGCCAAGAAGAAGCCCAAGAAGCCAACAAGAAGCTTAAGTCCAAATAGAAGCAGAAGCCCAAGAAGAAGCAGAAGCCCAAGAAGAAGCCCAAGAGGCCCAAGAAGAAGCCCAAGAAGAAGCCAAAGCAGAAGCCTCAGAAGAGACCCAAGAAGAAGCCCAAGAAGAATCCCAAGGCCCAAGAAGAAGCCCAAGCCCCAAGAAGGAGCCCAAGGCCCAAGAAGAAGCCCACAAAGAGGCCCAAGAAGAAGATTTTTGATTTTTACAAACAAACTTTAATCACATTAACATTAATTTACACATATCTCATCAGGAAAATGTTTAAAGTCCTTAAATTACAAAAATCATGACTAAAAATAAAAGGACACATCAGTGAAACATTTAATCAACCAGAAAATTTGCAAACTTAGGCTGATCTTGAACTACAGTGCAGAGGATATTGTTGTAACACCAGATATTTTTAAAATTTTCTAAATCCTTTGTCATTTTATGAAAACAGAATTCCAGTCTTAGTCGACATCTGATATTAGAGCAAAACACTGAGGCTGCCTCTTGACCTGGTTTGTCCACCAGTTTGTTCTTCCTGGTTACATGGATAGCTAGTTTAGCTTCACCAGAAATAAAGTTTAAAAGCTGCCATTTTTTTGATTTGCTTTCTTATATCTTGCACCATAAATAAAAGTTCTCACACTAAAAGTTTCATTGAACAAATTAAAAACATTTGTTTAAAGACTGAAGAGCACTGCAAGTCTCTTACACTCAGTAAAAACATGAAAACCTGTCTCACCAAGGATACAGAAGGGACACTGGTCTGACACAGCAGGGTTGATCACAGAGATAAAAGCACTGGAGGCAATGGCACCATGTAAAATCCTCCACTGGAGGTCCGCTGTTCTCTTCTTCAGGAGAGGTTTGTACAAAACTCCCCACTGTGGACCCAGTCCATCTCCCTCCAGCTTGCTGGTCCATGCAGTGGGTGCTCTGTCACTCAGTACTTTCTTGTTAATTACTTTTACACAGTTCTTGTAGAGGACCTTCTTGTTAGCTGTGTGCAGGTTGAGTTTTTTGCAGTCTTTGAGGAGGGGTCCATCCAGCTCTCCAAACTAAGGACTTATGTACACCTCTGGGAAAGGATCTCTGGGGTCAGGTGCAGTTCCTTGGTTGTAATGGGCGAGGAGGCTTCTTTCCCTCCCAGAGAGTCTTTGCCTCCAAAAAGCACCTTTTGAGCAACCCTGGTGGACTGGATGCTCAGCAGGGAGGCCACAGTCTGGGCATCCGCTAACGCCGGCCCTGCATTGTCCACCAGCTGTTGTAGAGTCAGGGTCTTGGTTCGGCACAGCGCTGTCAACAGTCCAGACGTGGCTCCACTGAAGACATCCAGCCTGGCTCCATGGACTAAAGGTTCCTTCAGCAACCAGAACAGAGAGTTAGAGCTTTTTCCTGAGTTGCATTTAAAAAGGGCCCATGATTTAAAAAACACCTTAATAAAATGGAGGCAAACCATTGAGCTTATAAATTTAAAATCAGTTAAAAACAGTGCAGCATCCAGTCCCAAGTTACTCACACGTCTGACTATACAGCTGACCACTTCTCTCCACACCAGGTCTGCTGGTCCTGTCAGGAACCTTTGGATGAACTGTAATCTGAAGGTGGCAGTTCTGCTGACCAAGTGGATGAGGCCCTGTCCCCCCTCCTCTTGAGGTAAAAACAACACCACCTGTGCCACCCAGTGTAAGCCATCCCAGAAAAAGTTAACAAGCTTTGCTTGGATTTGGGATAAAAGACCTGGTGGCGGGTCCCCACAGGCCAAACGGTGCCAGAGCAGTGAGGCGACAAGATTATTTATTCTGAGGACCTTCCCTCTGTAGGACATATAGGGTAGCAGCTGCTTCCATTTTTGAAGCTTTCCCTCTACTTTTTCAGTGACGCCCTCCCAGTTCCTCCTGGTCATGGCCTCATTGCCAAGGAAGACACCAAGGTACTTCAGGCCATCCGTTCTCCAAGACAAGCTCTGAGGAAGAACTGGGAGACCGTCACGCCATCTACCGACAGCAAGGGCTTCACTTTTGTTCCAGTTCACCCTTGCTGCGGACAGAGTGTTAAATGAATTACTTTAAAACGCTAAAACATCAACATCTCTCTGATTTTTTATAAGAACAATCAAGTCATCCGCGTAAGCAGATAAAACAATGTTCTCTTTAAAACCAGGTAAAACTAAGCCGTCAATGCTTGTGCAAATTTTACAAAGGAGGGGTTCTAGGGAGAGTGCATAGAGCATCCTAGACAGAACGCAGCCCTGCCGGATGCCCCGATGCACCCTGAAAGGTGAACACAGACTGCCATTAAACTTCAGTATACTCTCAATGTCACTGTACAACACCCGGATCTTGGCAATAAACACAGTGCTCAACCCAAACATCTCTATGGTTTTCCAGAGGAAGCTGTTTTCAGCAAAATCAAAAGCCTTTTCCTGATCTAGCGAAATGAGACCAGTATCTATACCCAATGAGCTGGACACCTCCAAAACATCTGGAATTAGGTAGACATTGTCTACCATGGACCTGCCGGGTACACAGTAGGTCTGATCCCGGTGGATGACCTGCTCCATAGCTTTCCTCAGCCTGTTAGCCAAAGCCTTGGACAGAATCTTGTAGTCTGTACAGAGGAGGGACACAGGGCGCCAGTTCTTTATGTCCTGCAAATTGCCCTTTGTTGTCAGGAGGGCAACAACAGCTCTGCGGCAGGACAGTGGTAAAGAGCCTGAGGCCAGACTTTCATGAAAAACATCTAAAACATCAGGTTCTAAAACATTCCAGAAGGCTTTATGAAACTCAACAGTCAGACCATTGATGCCAGGAGCCCGCCGTCCCTGCATGCTCTGCAGAGCAGCATGGAGCTCCTCCATCTGCAGTTGACGGTTCAGCCTGGTCTCTGCAGAGACCTGAGGTAGTTCACCACAGAACCCCTCTAACAGTGAATCATTCTGCTCATACTCACTGGTGTAGAGAGACAAGTAGAAGTCCACAGCTTGCCCTCTAATCTGGCCAGGCTCTGAGAGTTCCTGCCCTGTGTCAGAGAGCAGAGAGTGGACTACATTTCTCTGTCCATGCTTCTTCTCCAAGCCGAATAAGAAGCGAGATGGAGCATCCATCTCTGTGATGTTCTGGACCCGGGATCGGACCAGTGCACCCTGTACCTTGTTATCCAGCAGGTTGGCTAAAGCCATCTTTTTGGACTTGAGGATTTCAATATATCCCCGATTTCCTGTGGAAGCACTCGTCTCTAACTCCACTATCTCAGTCTCCAGGTCCTTCATAGATTGACAGGTGTCACGTGTGACATTGAGAGTATACTGCTGGCACAAGAGTTTTATCTCAATTTTTCCATGGTCCCACCACTGCCTAAGACATGTAAAATCAACCTACCACCTCACCAGTCTCACCTGACTCACCTGTCATCTCACCTGTGTCACCCATTTTACCCCTAGCCTCACCTGTTTACTCAGCTACCTTACCACTGTCCTCACCCGTCTCACTAACCATATCATCACTCCTCACCTCAGTGAGACCTCCGATCTCCTGTCTGTCCTCCACCTGACTCTCAGACGCGACTCTGGCCGAACCAGAGGTCTCCCCAGCGTCTCTCTGCTCCGCAGCACCGGGGCTTCACCACCGTGCAGCCGGAATGGGCCTCCCGGTGTCTCGCCTGTCGATCCCTTTTGAGCCGCGCTATCGTGGTTCGGACAGACTTCCACAAAATGCCCCTCTTCTCCACAGCCGAAGCATTTTACTTGAGAAGAGGTGGTGAACAGGGTGTAGCTAAAGTCATCCACTTTCACAATGAACCGATAGTTGAACTCCTCTGATCTGTTACTGAGGATCATATAGAGCTGCCGGCGGTGAGAAACAATGTGTCTCAATAGCGGTGATTTACATCCCGACAGAACTTTCTTAGTCGGTGACACAACCTTTCCATGCCGGGACAGCTCTTTTATTAAGAATTCATCATGATGAAAGGGGGCACATTTGACAAAGTGATCCTTGCTGTGACAAAGGCAGGACCTGTTCAAACAGTCCATTCACAGTGATCCCCCTCTCCACCAACAGTCTCACCTGCTCCACCTTCTCAACAAACAAAACCACAGCCCTGTTCATCCGAGCAGCAGATTTTACAGCGCTGTGCCCGATGATCTCTCCCACCGCCAGTGCCACATCCTCCACACTGCAAGGAGAGCTGGCTCCTTCCTTGATGCCTTGCCTCCTTGACAGTGAGGTGAAGCCACCAGAAGCCATTGTGTCTGAGTGGCCTACCAGCCAGCCAAAGCCTGGCCGACAAAAACCACACAAAATACACTAAAGCCGACAGAAATCAACACTAAACACTCAAAAACACACACAACTAACAATACAAGAAAGAATAACAACATAAAAAAGTAAAGTAAAGACAGAAAAAAGCACATTTATCCACTTCACTCTCACTCCTCTCACAAGAAGAAGAAGTTGTTAATTAGTCAGCTGGTAACATGAACTTGTTAGCTTGTTTTTCTAGCTTGTAATATTGCCTTGTTAACTATTTGCTATTGAGCTAGAAACCATATTAGCCGGTGGTTTTAAGCTAGCTGGTCAAAGGGGCTGTTGCCATGGTAACCATTGCTGTTATTATAACTGAAACACTCAGTAATTACAGAGCAAAAGGAGTAAATGAAGAATATACCGAGTGGCGTTTGGACTCAGATGTTCTCAGGGATGTTTCTAAGTAGCAAACACAGATTTAAGAGTTTCTGAGCAGCTAATCTGTGGTCACGCGTGGATTCTGTTGTGGATCCTGGAAGCTTCGTCAGCTGGTCAGAGGTTTGGATCAGAACCGACTCAGTTAAAGTTAAACTCTGTGGAAACTCTGTGCTCTGAGGACGGACTGACAGACTGAGACCTGCTGAAATGAAGCACATAATTATATAAAATAAACTTTATTTATCTTTATCTGTTTGTTTACCTTCAGCTGAAGGAAGAAAGAAAAGGAGAAAGTCAGAAGATCAGACATGAATAAAAAATGAAACCAATAAAGCACACAGAGGAGGAAATTATAGTGAAGGAAAGAACAAAGGAAACAAGGAAGGAAAGATGTGAAATAGTAACCGGATTATTCACTGGAAGAAGATTGGAGGCAGTTATGAAGAAAATACGTTTTTATTTTTATTTAAAAATGCAAAAATGTTTTTAAAAGTCTAATAAATACACAAAAATATCAAAAACACAAAATATCACAATCTTTCCAAAATGTGAAAAATATTTTTAAAAACATAAACATTAATAAAACTAATATCAAGTAATGTCAAGAAACAATTTAAAAATTGTTTGGCCAATGTAACAAAAAAGAAAATGTTAAAAAATAATCTTAAAGAATCATTAAAAAATATCAAAAAGTATCAAAAATATTTCCCAATGCCTCTTAATACTTCCTAATTAAAAAATTACTTCTGAATAATTTTAAAATCTGTAGAAAGTAGTCTGTTTGCATGTTCTCCTCGTGGATTTTCACTGGGTTCTCCAGATTCCTCCCACAGTCCAAAAACATGCTGAGGTTAACTGATTATTTTAAACTGTCCGTAGATAATAAATGATAAAATTAAAAACATCAAACATGGTCAAAACCTAATAACAATGATCACATATAGTGCCAAAAATATGAATGCTGCTGTTTGACCACATTTATTAATGAGATTCAAACATACCTTTGCTATTGTGGTTTCCTGTTAGCTTCACGGCTAGCTGTACGTTAGCTCCCCTCAGCCTGACAGCTTGTTACTGAATGTAAACATCAGCTGGACTCCGGAACTCCAGACATCAAAGCCAGAAATCTATACTGTGACATCACTGGTGTGACATCACCTATGACAACTGAAAAGTTATGAATACCAGACCAACAGCTCAGCCTGTATGTGACTAGAAGAACTCAGAACTACAACTCAGGTGATTTCATACCTCCTATCAGAAAACATTCTGCCGTTAGAACATTTTCAACAAGGAAGACAACAGAAACTCACCGTGGCTTCTATTTCTACTACGTCCTCTTCCTCATCATGGCTTCTTCTTCTTCTTCTTCTTGATAATGATAAAAGAAGAAGAAGAAGCCACTGTGACTGCCACCTCTTACTCATTGTGGCTTCTTCTTCTTCTTCTTCTTCTTCTTCTTCTTCTTCTTCTTCTTCTTCTTCTTCTTCTTCTCCTTATTGTGACTTTTTTTTCTTCCTCTCATAATGGCTTCTTCTTCTTCCTCCTCATCGTCCTCCTCATCGTGGCTTCTTCCTATTCTTCCTCCTCCTCTTCCTCATGAGGGCTTCTTGTTGTGAAGACACGATGAGGAGGATGAGTCAGGAAGAAGGTGGAAGAAGATGAAGAAGAAGCCACAATGAGGAGGAGGAACAAGAAGAAGAAGCCACTATGAGGGGGAGGAAGAAGAAGAAGAAGAAAAAGAAGAAGAAGAAGAAGAAGGAGCCACGATGAAGAAGAGGACGTAGAAGAAGTAGAAGGCAAGATGAGGAGGAGGAACATGAAGAAGCCACAATGAGGAGGAAGAGGAAGAAGATGGAGAAGAAGAAGAAGAAAAAAAGCCACAATGTGGAGGAGGAAGAAGAATCCAAAATGAGGAGGAGGAGGAAGAAGAAGAAGAAGAAGAAGGCTTCTTCTTTCAAGAGGAAAAAGCCGCGATGAGGGTGAGGAAGAAGAAGAAGAAAAAGTCACGATGACTAGGGGAGGAGGAGGAAGAGGAAGAAGAAGAAGCAACGGTGAGGAGGAGGACGATGATGAAGCCACAATGAGGAGGAGGAATTAGAAGAAGAAGAAGAAGCCAAGTGGAGGAGGAGGAGGAGGAAGAAAAAAAAGAAGAGGCAACGATGAGGAAGAAGAAGTAGGAAAACCCCCTCCTCCTCCTCGTGGCTTCTGCTTCTTCATCTTCCTCTCCTCCTCAACGTGGTTTCTTCATCTTCTACCTCCTCCTCATCGTAGCTTCTTTTCTTTTTCTTCTTCTTCTTCTTCTTCTTCTTCTTCTTCTTCTTCTTCTTCTTATTATTATTATTATTATTATTATTATTATTCCTTCTCCTCATTGAAGAAGAAGAAGAAGAAGAAGAAGAAGAGGAAGAAAAGTCAAGATGAGTAGGGGGAGGGAGGAAGAGGAAGAAGAGGAGGAGGAGGAGGAGGAAGAAGAAGAACACAGTCACATTGAGGAGGAGGAGGAGGACGAGGAGGAGGCGGAGGAGAAGGAGAAGGAAGAAGAAGAAACAATGATGAGGAGGAGGAAGTAGAAGAAGAAGAGGCCAAAAGGAGGAAGAGCAGGAGGAAGAAGAAGAAGAACCCCCTCCTCATCGTGGCTTCTTCTTCTTCTTCCTCCTCCACCTCCTCCTCTTTATTCTGGCTTCTTGCTCTTCTTCTTCCTCCTCCTCCTTTCCTTCTCATCGTGGCTTTTTCTTTTTCTTCCTCCTCCTCATCTGGGCTTCTTCTTCTTCATCCTCCTCCTCCTCATCATGGCTTCTTCCTCCTCCTCATCATGGCTTCTTCTTCATCCTCCTCCTCCTCATTGTGGCTTCTTCCTCTTCCTCATCGTGGCATGTTCTTCTTCTTCATCCGTTTTCTTCTTTCTCGCACTGCATGCCAGGTGCACATGTGAGTGTGTTGCAGGTGGTGTGTCTGTGGGAGAATGGAATTCAGTGAGTGATTTGGCACAAAGTTTTTCCATCTTCATGCTGTCACTCTGTGGGAGAAGGTAAGGTGGTTTTACTTTTTCACTTGTTTGAGGCTTGTGGTTGGACGCACCGTCCTCATCATTGAAACATGGGGTCAGGGTTGTGGCCGACCAGTGGTTTACTGTGGAGCAGGTGTTATTGGCCCTGGGGGAGTGGTTGTGCCATGCAAACATTATATATGTGTCACGAATGAACAAGGCCGTGGTTGCATTCCTGCATGAGGTGTGCTTGGTTCCTGACCTTGTTGAGAGCAGGGTGGTTTTGGAAAATGAGTTTGTGACAGTGTCCCTCTGTTTGTCCCGTCTGCCAGAGTCACAGTGTTGGGCGTGCCCCGTTTATTTCTAATGAGAGTATTAAAAAAAAGAGCAGGTACGTTTTGGCAAGTTAGCGAGTGGTCTCAAACCTGTTCGTCTCGGGTGCAAGGACGCCAGACTCCAGCACGAGCAAGAACTGAGGAGGCAATGCTTCATGTACCTCAATGATCCCAGCGGTGCGCTTGAACTGTCATTTGCTGTTAAACATGAGAACAGACAATACACTCTGTATGTGAGCTCGGGGAGCATGAGGCGTTTTGAGTGTGGTGACATCGGGCAGAAGCGTGCATCCTGCCCCCATCGAGAAGCCCGAGTCGGGGGGTCCGAGCGGGAGGAGGGAGGCGGGGAGGCAGCGGGTGCCGGTGCTGAGACGGATGAGACAGTCAGTGAACAGAGCAGGAGCAGCTACCCGGGTCCTTCGGAGCTGTGGTGGCCTAGACTGAGGCAGAAATGCCCAGCCAGCCACAGGTGAGTGGTGCTTATATTGCAGAGATGGAGAGAGAGCAACAGGTGACTGACGAGACACAGGGAGACACTGTAAACAGTGCCCCGCACCCCCAGTTTCACACTATGGCCGGTCAGTATACATGGGTCCACGCCAGTGGGGGCAGTGTGAGTGCGGCCTGCCTGGACAGACTAAAGCAAGCTCAAATTATCCCCATTGGGTTTTCAAACCATCAGTTGATGTTGACAGATTACTGTGTACCAGGATGCTCTCCTCGCTGCCATTACTGGCGACTGAATGTAAAATTACTACAGGACAAGGCTTTCATCAAGGCCTTTGAGGAGTTTTGGAAGCAGTGGAGGCTTAGGAAGGGGGACTTTGAGAACATTTTGAAATGGTGGGAAGTGGGGAAAAGCCAAATCAAACACTTTGTTCAGCAGTACACTGCAAATACTCACAGTGGGGAAAAGGAACATCTAGAGCAGTTGGAGAGAGAGGTGGCCATTTTGGAGGAGGGTGTCATCAGGTGACAGGCTGCAGTGGCACTTGGTCAGGTAGGAGGGAGGCGCTAAGGAGTTTTATGAATGAAAAGGCCAAAAGGGCATTAGCGATAACTAGGGTGGCTGCCAACTCAGATATTGATTGAACCTTTGCTTCACCAGCTCAGGGGGGTGCTGAGGGGCCTTACGGTGGAGCAGGTCTCACAGCCTCTTTACCTCTCAGCATATGCTGATGACATCACCGTTTGCATATCAGGACAGGAGGATGTGGAGATTGTAGAGGAAAAGCTATCTCTTTACGAGCGCGCCTCCTCTGTGAGGGTGAAGTGGACCAAGTGTGAGGGCCTTCTGTAGGTCTATGGGTCCACCAGGCGAGGCCCACCCTTCCTGCTGCAGTGGAGCACTGATGGGCTCAAGTACCTGGACGTGTACCTAGGGAATGAACAGTTCCAGACCAAGATCTGGGAGGGTCTTGTGGAAAAGGTGAGTGCTCAGTTGTCTTGTTGGACATGGGTCCAGCCCCAGCTGTCTTACAGGGGGACGGCTCTGGCGGTTAACACCTTGGCTGCCTCCTGTTTGTGGCACCGCTTCACCGTCCTGCAGCCTCCGGACTCTGTGATGGTGAACATACAGAGGAAGCTGGTGGATTTCTTTTGGGGGGGGGCACCACTGGCTAAGGGCTGCTGTACTCTACCTGCCCGTGGATGAAGAAGGACAGGGGCTCATTGACCTCTCCAGTCGTGTGGACAGAGATGGTGGCCATCCAGCGCCATGGAGTTGGGGGGCTGGATTACCAGAAACACCTGTTCCTCATGGACCTAAATGGTGTGGACCTGACAGGGACAACAGCTTTTTATCGCTCCGTGCTGAAATCCTGGAGCTCGGTGCTGTCCATCTCCAGGGAGATGACGTCACAGGGTGGACAGTGAAGTCACAACGTGGACAATAACATAACAATGTGGATCATGACATCACAAGGTGGACAATGACATCACAATGTTGACAATTACATCACAAGGTGGCCAATGACCTCACAAGGGGGATGTCATTGACCAATTGTGATTCAATTGTGACATCCCAATTGGATCACAGGTTGGACAATGACGTCACAGGGTACCCAATGACGTCACAGGGTGGACACTGACATCACAATATGGACAACGTCACAATGTGGGCAATGATGTCACCTGTTGCTCTCTCTCCATCTCTGCGATATAAGCACCACTCACCTGTGGCTGGCTTGGCATTTCTGCCTCAGTCTGGGCCACCACAGCTCCTGAGGACCCGGGTAGCTGCTCCTGCTCTGTCACTCCTGTCTCATCCGTCTCAGAACCGGCACCCGCTGCCTCCCTCCTCCCGCTCGGACCCCCCGACTCGGGCTTCTCGATGGGGGCAGGACGCACGCTTGTGCCCGATTTTACCACACTCAAAACGCCTCATGCTCCCCGAGCTCACGTACAAAATGTATTGCCTGTTCTCATGTTTAACAGCAAATGACAGTTCAAGCGCACCGCTGGGATCATTGAGGTACGTGAAGCATTGCCTCCTCAGTTCTTGCTCGTGCTGGAGTCTCGCGTCTTTGCACCCGAGACGAACAGGTTTGAGACCACTCGCTGACTTGCCAAAACGTACCAGCTCTTTTTTTAATACTCTCATTAGAAATAAACGGGGCACGCCCGACACTGTGACTCTGGCAGACGGGACAAACAGAGGGACACTGTCACAAACTCATTTTCCAAAACCACCCTGCTCTCAACGAGGTTATGAACCAAGCACACCTCATGCAGGAATGCAACCATGGCCTTGTTCATTCGTGACACATATATAATGTTTGCATGGCACACCCACTCGCCCAGGTCCAATAACACCTGCTCCACAGTAAACCACGGGTCGGCCACAACCCTGACCCCATGTTTCAACGACGAGGATGGTGCGTCCTCATCCGAGGGGGACGCCATGCCCCGCCCGGCTCCAAACGCTCACTAGCTCCAACCACAAGCCTCAAACAAGTGAAAACGTAAAACCACCTTACCTTCTCCCACAAACACACCACCTGCAACAGACTCACACGTGTGCATCCAGCATGCAGTGCAACATGCATACGACAGAAGAATGTATGTTGAAGAAGAAGCCACGATGAGGAAGAGGAGGACGAAGAAGAAGAAGCCATGATGAGGAGGAGGAAGAAGCCACAATGAGGAGGAGGAGGACGAAGAAGAAGAAGCCATGATGAGGAGGAGGAAGAAGCCACAATGAGGAGGAGGAGGAGGAAGAAGAAGAAGAAGCCCCAATGAAGAGGATAAAAAGAAGCCACAATGAGGAGAAGGAAGAAGAAGAATAAAAAGCCACGATGAGGAGGTGGACGGGGTTCTCTTTCCTCTTCCTCCTCTTCTTCTTCTTTTTCTTCCTCCTCCTCATCGCAGCTTTTCTATTTGAAAGAAGAAGCCTTGTTCTTCTTGTTCTTGTTGTTGTTCTTTTTCTTCTTCATCCTCCTCGTGGCTTCCTCCTCCTCCTCCTCCTCCTCCTCCTCATTGTGGATTCTTCTTCCTCCTCCTCATTGTGGCTTTCTTCTTCTTGTTCTTGTTCTTCTTGTTCTTGTTCTTGTTCTTCTTGTTCTTCTTGTTCTTCTTCATCCTCCTCCATTTCCTCATCATGGGTTCTCTTTCTTCTTCTTCCTCCTCCTCCTCCTCATTGTAGCCTCTTCTTCGTACTCCTTCTCCTCCTCTTTGCTTCTTCTTTTTCTTTTTCTTCTACTTCTTCCTCCTTTCATCGGCTTCTCCTTCTTCCTCTTCTTCCTCCTCATCATGGCTTCTTCTCTTCCTCCTCCTTGTCATTGTAGCTGCTTCTTATTCCTCCTCCTCATCATTGTTTCTTTTTCTTCTTCTTCCTCCTCCTCCTCCTCCTTCTCTTCTTCATCATGGCATCTTCTTTTTCTTCTTCTTCTTCTTCTTCTTCTTCTTCCACATTCTTCAATGAGGACAAGCTAGAAGAAGAAGAAGAAAAGAAGTCACGATGAGGAGGAGGAGGAGGAGGAAGCGGAGGAAAAACAGAAGCAACGGTGAGGAGGAGGAGGAAGCAGAAGAAGAAGGAGAAGCCACGATGGGGAGGAGGAATAAGACGCCTCGATGAGGAGGAGGAAGAAAAAGAAGAAGCAGAGGCCACAATGAGGAGGAGGGAGCTTTCTTTCTTCTTCCTCCTCCTCCTCATCGTGGCCTCTTCTTCTTCTTCCTCCTCCTCCTTGTCATTGTGGATTCTTCTTCCTCCTCCTCATTGTGGCTTTCTTCTTCTTCTTCTTGTTCTTGTTCTTCTTGTTGTTCTTGTTCTCCTTCTTCTTCTTCCTCCTCCTCCTCATTGTAGCCTCTTCTTCTTCCTCCCTCTCCTCCTCTTGGCTTCTTCTTCTTCTTCTTTCTCCCCCTAATAGTGGTTTCTTCTTCATCTTCCTCCTCCTCCTCATCGTTTCTTCTTCTTCTTCCTCTTCTTCCTCCTTTCATCGGCTACTCCTTCTTCCTCCTCCTCCTCATCGTAGCTTCTTCTCTTCCTCCTCCTTGTCATTGCAGCTGCTTCATCTTCCTCCTCCTCATCATTGTTTCTTTTTCTTCTTCTTCTTCCTCCTCGTCCTCCTCCTCCTCATCATGGATTCTGCTTCTTCGCTCTCCTCCTCCTCCTCCTCCTCCCCCTCCTCCTCATCATGGATTCTGCTTCTTCGTCCCCCTCCTCCTCCTCCTCCTCCTCTTCTTCATCATGGCATCTTCTTTTTCTTCAATTTTTTCTACGTCCTCTTCCTCATAGTGATTTCTTCTTCTTCTTCTTCTTCTTCTTCTTCTTCTTCTTCTTCTTCTTCTTCTTCTTCTTCTTCTTCTTCTTCTTCTTCTTCCACATTCTTCAATGAGGAGAAGCTAGAAGAAGAAGAAGAAAAGAAGTCACGATGAGGAGGAGGAGGAGGAGGAAGCGGAGGAAAAACAGAAGCCACGGTGAGGAGGAGGAGGAAGCAGAAGAAGAAGGAGAAGCCACGATGGGGAGGAGGAATAAGAAGCCTCGATGAGGAGGAGGAGGAGGAGGAAGAAAAAGAAGAAGCAGAGGCCACAATGAGGAGGAGGGAGCTTTCTTTCTTCTTCCTCCTCCTCCTCATCGTGGCCTCTTCTTCTTCTTCCTCCTCCTCCTTGTCATTGTGGATTCTTCTTCCTCCTCCTCATTGTAGCCTCTTCTTCTTCCTCCCTCTCCTCCTCGTGGCTTCTTCTTCTTCTTTCTCCCCCTAATAGTGGTTTCTTCTTCATCTTCCTCCTCCTCCTCATCGTTTCTTCTTTTTCTTCCTCTTCTTCCTCCTTTCATCGGCTACTCCTTCTTCCTCCTCCTCCTCATCGTAGCTTCTTCTCTTCCTCCTCCTTGTCATTGCAGCTGCTTCATCTTCCTCCTCCTCATCATTGTTTCTTTTTCTTCTTCTTCTTCCTCCTCCTCCTCCTCCTCCTCATCGTGGCTTCTGCTTCTTCGTCCTCCTCCTCCTCCTCCTCCTCATCGTGGCTTCTGCTTCTTCGTCCTCCTCCTCCTCCTCCTCCTCCTCCTCCTCCCCCTCCTCCTCATCATGGATTCTGCTTCTTCGTCCTCCTCCTCCTCCTCCTCCTTCTCTTCTTCATCATGGCATCTTCTTTTTCTTCAATTTTTTCTAAGTCCTCTTCCTCATAGTGATTTCTTCTTCTTCTTCTTCTTCTTCTTCTTCTTCTTCTTCTTCTTCTTCTTCTTCTTCTTCTTCTTCTTCTTCTTCCACCTTCTTCTTCTTCCACCTTCTTCAATCAGGAGAAGCTAGAAGAAGAAAAAGAAGAAGAAAAGAAGCCATGATGAGGAGGAGGGAGTTTTCTTTTTTCTTCCTCCTTATTGTGGATTCTTCTTCTTCCTCCTCCTCCTCCTCCTTATTGTGGATTCTTCTTCCTCCTCCTTCTCCTCATGGCTTGTTCCACTATGACGAAGAGGATGTGGAAGAAGTAAAGCCGAGATGAGAAGGAGGAAGAAGAAGAAGCCACAATGAAGAAGAAGAAGCAGAAGAAGGAGAAGCCACGATGACGAGGAGGGAGTTTTCTTTCTTCTTCCTCCTCCTCCTTATTGTAGATTCTTCTTCCTCCTCCTCCTTGTCATTGTGGATTCTTCTTCCTCCTCCTCATTGTGGCTTTTTTCTTCTTGTTCTTGTTCTTCTTCTTCTTCATCCTCCTCCATTTCTTCATCGTGGGCTCTTCTTCTTCTTCTTCTTCTTGATAATGATAAAAGAAGAAGAAGAAGCCACTATGACAGCCACCTCTTCCTCATTGTGCCTTCTTCTTCTTCTTCTTCTTCTTCTTCTTCTTCTTCTTCTTCTTCTTCTTCTTCTTCTTCTTCTTCTTCTTCACCTTCTTCTTCTTCCTCTTCCTCCTATTCATCATGGATTCTTCCTCCTCCTCCTCATCATCATGGCTTCTTCTTCCTCCTCCTCCTCATGGCACTATGACGAAAGGGATGTAGAAGAAGTAAAGCCGAGATGAGAAGGAGGAAGAAGAAGAAGCCACAATGAGGAGGAAGAGGAAGAAGAAGAAGAAGAAGAAGAAGCCACAATGAGGAGCAACAGGAAGAAGAAGTCGAAGCCAAGACGAAGAGGAAGAGGAAGAAGAAGAGGCCAAGAGTATTCCTCCTCCTCCTCCTCATCGTGGCTCCTTATTTCTCCTCCTCATCGTGGCTTCTCCTTCTTCTTCTTCTGCTTCCTCCTCCTCCTCCTCATCATGGCTTCTTGTGTTCTTTTTCTCCGACTTCTTCTTGAGGAAGATGAAGTAGAAGCCACGATGAGTTTCTTGGAAATGTTCTAATGGCAACTTCAACTAAGTTGTAGTTCTGAGTTCTTCCCGTCACATACAGGCTGAGCTGTTGGTCTGGTATTCATAACTTTTCTGTTGTCATAGGTGACATCATCGTGATGTCATCACCAGTGATGTCACAGTATAGATTTCTGGCTTTGATGTCTGGAGTTCCGGAGTCCAGCTGATGTTTACATTCAGTAACAAGCTGTCAGGCTGAGGGGAGCTAACGTACAGCTAGCCGTGAAGCTAACAGGAAACCACAATAGCAAAGGTATGTTTGAATCTCATTAATAAATGTGGTCAAACGGCATCACATTTCCATCATCATCATCTCCTCCTCATTGTGGCTTCTTCTTCCTCCTCCTCCTCGTCCTCCACCTCCGCTTCTTCTCATCATGGCTTATTCTTCTTCTTCCTCTTCCTCATCGTGACTTCTTTTTCATCCTCTTACTTTGGCATTTTGTTCTTCCTCCTCAAGTCTTCGACTTCTTCTTCTTCCTCCTCGTCCTCATGGTCGATTTTTCTTCTTCTTCCTCCTTCTCATCTTGTCTTCTTCGTCCTCCTCATCATCGTGGCATCTTCCTCTTCTTCTTCTTCTTCTTCTGCCTCCTCCTTCTCCTCCTCCTCCTCTTCTTGACTTCTTCTTCCTCATCTTCCTCCTCCTCTTCCTCCTCATAGTGGCTTCTTCTTCGTCCTCCTCCTCATTGTGGCATCTTCCTCTTCTTCTTCTTCCTCCTCATTCTCCTCCTCCTCCTCTTGACAAGCTTTGTTCTTCTTCTTCTTGTTGTTCTTGTAGTTGTTTTTGTTCTTCTTCCTCCTCCTCCTCATCATGGCTTTGTCTACTTCTTCTTGTGCTTCTTCCTCCTCCTCCTATTCATCGTGGATTCTTCTTCTTGTTCTTACTCCTCCTTCTCCTTCTCTTCTCCTTCTTCTTCTTCCTCTCTCCTCCTTATCCTTATCCTTCCCAATGAGGAGGAGGAGGAGGAAGAGGAAGAAGAAGCAGAAGAAGCCACAATGAGGACGATGAAGTAGAAGAAGTAGAAGCCATGATGAGTTTCTGTTGTCTTCCTTGTTGAAAATGTTCTAACGGCAGAATGTTGTCTGATAGAAGGTATGAAATCACCTGAATTGTTGTTCTGAGTTCTTCCCATCGCATACAGGCTGAGCTGTTGGTCTGGTATTCATAACTTTTGTTGTCATGGGTGACATCATCGTGATGTCATCACCAGTGATGTCACAGTATAGATTTCTGGCTTTGATGTCTGGAGTTCCGGAGTCCAGCTGATGTTTACATTCAGAAACAAGCTGTCAGGCTGAGGGGAGCTAACGTACAGCTAGCCTAACAGGAAACCACAATAGCAAAGGTATGTTTGAATCTCATTAAAAAATGTGGTCAAACAACAGCATTCATATTTTTGGCAATATATGTAATCATTGTTATTAGGTTTTGACCATGTTTGATGTTTTTAGTTTTATCATTTACTATCGACAACTCAGGTGATTTCATACCTTCTATCAGACAACATTCTGCTGTTTTCCTCATTTTCAACACGGAAGACAACAGAAACTCATCTTGGCTTCTACTTCTAGTACTTCATCTTCCTCATCGTGGCTTCCTCTTCTTCTTCCTCCCCATCATAATGGCTTCTTCTGCTTCTTTTTCTTCTTCCTCCCTGTCGTAATGGCTTCTTCTGCTTCTTCTTCTTCTTCCTGCTCCTCCTCCTCCTCCTTATTGGGAAGACACGATGAGGAGCAGGAAGAAGGTGAAAGAAGATGCCACGATAAGGAAGAGAGGGAGAGAAAGAAGAAGAAGGAGAAGAAGCCACAATGAGGAGGAGGAGTAAGAAGAAGAAGAACACTTCTTTTTCTTCCTCTCATTGTGGCTTCTTCCTCCTCCTCCTCCTCTTCCTCCTCCTCCTCCTCTTCCTCCTCCTCCTCCTCCTCATCTCCTTGAATTCTTTTCCTTCCTCCTCCTCCTCCTCTTTTTCTCCTCATCGTGGCTTCTTGTTCCTCCTCCTCCTAACCGTGGCTTCTTCTTCTTCTTTATCTTCTTCCTCTTCCTATTCATCGATTGTTCTTCTTCTTCCTCCTCTTCCTCCTCATCGTGGCTCGTCTTCCTCCTCATCTTCCTCCTCCTCCTCATTGTGAAGACACGTTGAGGAGGAGGAAGAAGAAGAAGAAGAAGAAGAAGGAAAACAAGTCGAAGACTTGAGGAGGAAGAAGAAAAGGAGGAGGAGGAAGAAGAAGCCACGATGAGGAGGAGGACGCAGAAGAAGAAACCACGATTGGGAGGAGGAAGAGGAAGAAGAAGAAAAAAAAGAAGTCTTGAGGAGGAGGAAGAAAACACCACGATAAGATGAAGATAAGGAAGTCATGATGAGGAGAAAGAAGAGGAGGAAGAAGAAGAAGCCACGATTAGGAGGAGGAGGAAGAAGAAGTAGAAGCCAAGGTGAGGAAGAGGAGGAAGAAGAAGAACTGATGATGAAGAGGATGAAAAAGTGTTGAAGAAGCCTTGAGGAGGAAGAAAAAAAAGCCAGAGGAGAAGAAAAAGAAGAAGAAGAAGAAGAAGAAGAACAAGAAGGAGGAGGAGGAGAAGACACGGTGAGGAGGAGGAGGAAGAAGGAAAACCCACGATGAGGAAGTGGAGGATGAAGGAGAAGAAAAAGAAGAAGCCACGATGACGAGGAGGAGGAGGAGGAGGAGGAGGAAGGACAAGAAGAAACCACCATGAGTGGGAGGAAGAAGAAGCCCAAACTCAAGCCCAAGCCCAAGCCCTGTGACGTCATTTTCCATCCTGCGATGTCATTGTGCACACTGTGATGTCATTGTCCACACTGGGATTTCATTGTCCACATTTTGATGTCATTGTCCACCTTGTGATGTCACTGTCCACATTGTGATGTCATTGTCACCTTCTGACGTCATTTTCCACTTGGTGATGTTATTGTCCACACTGTGATGTCATTGTCCACATTGGGATGTCATTGTCCACCCTGTGATGTCATTGTAAACCCTCTGATGTCATTGTCCACCAAGACGAAGAAGCCCAAGCCCAAGAAGAACAAGCTGAAGCCCAAGCATAAGAAGCCCAAGACCAAGCCCAAGAAGAAGAAGAAGAAAAAGGAGCCCAAGACTAATGAGAAGGAGCACAAGCCCACGCCCTGTGATGTTATTGTCCCCCAAGAACTCCAAGCCCAAGTCCAGGCCCAAAAACTCCAAGCCCAAGCCCAAGAAGAAGAAGCCCAAGCCCAAGAAGAAGAAACCAAAGCCCAAACCCAAGCCCAAGCCCCAAAAGAAGAAACCCAAGCCCAAGAAGTAGAAGAAAAAGAAGACCAAGACCAAGACCAAGGAGAAGAAGTACAAGCCCACACCCTGTGACGTCATTGTCCACCCTGTGATGTCATTGTCCACCAAGACGCAGAAGCCCAAGTCCAGCACAAAGAAGCCCAAGCCCAAGAAGAAGAAGCCCAAGACCAAGGAGAAGAAGCACAAGCTCACACCCTGTGACGTCGTTGTCCACATTGTGATGTCATTTTCCACCCTGCGATGTCATTGTCCACAAAGACGAAGAAGCCCAAGCCCAAGACAAAGCAGCCCAAGCCCAAGAAGTAAAAGCCCAAGCCCAAGAAGAAGAAGCCCAAACCCAAACCCAAACCCAAGAAGAAAAGGCCCAAGCCCAAGAAGAAGAAACCCAAGGCCAAGAAGCCAAAGTCCACACCCAAGCCCAAGCCCAACAAGAAGAGGAAGAAGAACAAGCCCAAAAAGAAGCCCAATCCCAAGCCCAATCCCAAGACCAAGAAGAAGAAGAAGGCCAAGCCCTGTGACGTCATTGTCCACACTGTGATGTCAATGTCCACACTGGGATGTCATTGTCCACATTGTGATGTCATTGTCAGTATTTTGATGTCATTGTCCACCTTGTGATGTCATTGTCCACATGACATCACAGGGTGGAAAATGACGACACAGGGCTTGGGCTTCTTCTTCTTGGTCTTGGGATTGGACTTGGGCTCCAGCCTAAGCCCTTGGGTATGGGCTTAGGCTGGGGCTTCTTTTTGGGCTTGTTCTTCTTTCTCTTCTTCTTGGGTTTCGGTTTGGCCTTGGGTTGCGATGTCATTGCGATGTCCTTGTCCACCCTGTGATGTCATTGTCCATCAAGACGAAGAAGTCCAAGCCCAAGAAGAAGCCAAAGCCCTGTGATGTCATCACACTGGGATCCACCATTGTGATGTTATTGTTCACCCTGTCATCCAATTGTGATGTCATTGTTCACATTGTGACGGCATTGTCCACATTGTGTGACGTCATTGTCCACATTGTGATGTCATTGTCCACCTTGTGATCCAAGTGTGATGTCATAGTCAACTTTGTGACGTCATTGCTCACATTGTGTGACGTCATTGTCCACATTGTGATGTCACTGTCCACCCTTTGACATCATTGTCCATCCTGTGGTGTCATTGTCCAACATATGACCTTATTGTCCACGCTGTGATTTCATTATCCACTGTGTGACGTCATTGTGATGTCATTGTGCATGTTGCGACATCATTGCCCATGTTGTGACGCCATTGTTCACATTGTGATGTCATTGTCCACCCTGTTACGTCATTGTTCACATTGTGATGTCAATGTCAAACCTATGACCTCATTGTCCATGTTGTGATGTCATTGTGCACTATTTGACGTCATTGTGATGTCATTGTGCAAGTTGTGACGTCTTTGTCCACGTTGTGATTTCATTGTGCACTATGTGACATCATTGTGACCCCATTGTAATGTCATTGACAGGGTTGTGATGTCATTGTCCACATTGTGATGTCACTGTCCACCCTGTGACATCATTGTGACCCCATTTTGATGTCATTGACCAGGTTGTGATGTCATTGTCCACATTGTGATGTCATTGTCCACCCTGTGACATCATTGTGATCCCATTGTGATGTCATTGACCAGGTTGTGATGTCATTGTCCCATTGTGACGTCATTGTGATCCCATTGTGATGTCATTGTCCACATTGTTATGTCATTGTCCACCCTGTGACATCATTGTGATCCCATTGTGATGTCATTGACCAGGTTGTGATGTCATTGTCCACAGGGTGAAGTCACTGTTCACCCTGCGACGTCATTGTCCACTTTGTGACGTCATTGTGATCCCATTGTGATGTCATTGACCAGGTTATGATGTCATTGTCCACATTGTGATGTCATTGTCCACCTTGTGACGTCATTGTGATCCCATTGTGATGTCATTGACCAGGTTTATTTATTTATTTATTTATTTATTAAGAACTCCATTAGCTGTGACTAGCACAGCTACTCTTCCTGGAGTCTGTTGGCAAACAATACACTTTGACACTGAAAATCATAAAAATAAAATGACAATCCCCCCCACCCCCAACCATTCACACACATTCACACCCATACACACCAACTTAAAGACCTGGTTCAAGGGACCTAGTTTGTTTTATATTTAAATAAGACATAACTTCAACAAATAGTTTCCACAAAAACATAAACAAAAGCAAACAAAACAAATACATCTGTACCAAAGATTAACATAAAAGAAGATGCCTTTTCAGGAGGACTTTAAACTGGCGTTTACTGTTTGCATAAATGATGTCGCTTGGCAAAGCATTCCAGTTAGTCATCGCTCTATACATCACACTACTTTTTCCTATATTTCCATTTACTGAAGGTAATTTAAATCGGCCCTCTGTGGCATGTCTAGTTTCATAACAATGAACATCGAAACTAAAGTCTAACCTTTGATAGAGTACATTCGGTAATTTAAATTCAATGATATTTCTTGTCAAATTTAACAGTGATGCTTTGAATCTCTCATTTATCTTTAGCCAAGACAACGCATTATGCATCCAGTTTACATTGGTTCTAAGTGGACATCTAAGAGCACATCTAGCTGCTCTGTTTTGAATGATTTGTAAAACATTTAAATCTGACAGAGCAGCACATGACCAAATTTCAGAACAGTAATCTAATTGTGACAGTACAAGGGTTTTAATAACATCTGTGGTCATGTTCAGAGGAAACATATGAGAACATCTTCTGACTGTTGAGAGACTTCTGCCCATCTTACGCACCACAGTTCTAATATGTTTAGACCAGGATAGCTTATTGTCAATCTCAACACCAAGAAGTTTGGTCTCCATGACCTGCTCTACAGTTTTATCTTTGACCACCAAATTCAGTTTGGGTTCATTCAACAGCATATTTCTGGTTCCAAACACAATGCTCTTTGTCTTACCAATATTCAAAGCAAGCTTGTTATTTGTGACCCACTCATCTATAGATCTTAAGTCAGTCATTAAAACATTTTCAAGTTCTTCTATTTTGGTTTCTGATGAATATATTGTTGAGTCATCAGCATACATTGCTATTTTTGCTTTTTTTAATACTAGTGGCAAGTCATTTGTGTATATAGAGAACAGGAGTGGTCCTAAACAGCTTCCCTGTGGTATACCACAGGAGATATTCTTTCCATCTGAGAAGCTTCCATTAAAAAATACTTTTTGGCTCCTATTCCCTAAGTAACTCTGAAACCAACGTGATGCTGTTGAACTGAACCCATAACAATGCATTTTACAGAGCAAAAGTTCATGATCAATAAGATCAAATGCTGAACTAAAATCTAAAAGTACAGCTCCTGCCAATCTTTTGTTATCTAATGCTGTCACCCAATCACTTGTCATCTGGGCCATAGCTGTAGTCGTAGAATGCCCTGCTCTGTATGCATGTTGAAAATCTGTATTTAAATGATTGTCTGAAAAATATTTTTGGATTTGTTCAAAAACAATTCGCTCCATAATTTTGCTGAGAGCTGGCAACAAGCTGATTGGTCTACTGTTAGAGCCACAGAATGATACAGTTGGACTTTTTGGCAAAGGCACAATTTTTGCCATTTTCCAAGCCTGAGGAAAGACACACTTATCTATACTCAAATTTAAAATATGAGAAATAGGCTTTGCCACAATGTCTGCAACAAGTTTCAATAGTTTCGAGTCAATATTATCTATACCAGCTGGCTTCTCTTTACATTCCAACAATAATTTTCTAACTTGCTCCACAGTAACATTAGTAAAGTCAAACATGCAATTTTTTCCCATCATAATACTGTTCCTTATTAATGTTTCTGATTGTGCATTATTAGTTTGTCCCATCTCGCCTCTAAGTTTGTGTATTTTATCACAAAAATAATTGTTCAAGTGATTAGCAATTTCATGTGGCTTTGTTATAAAAGTACCCCCCGATTCAAGAAATGATGGTATCGTTTTTCCCTTCCTTCCCAGCATATTGTTGAGAATACTCCATAATTTCTTATTATCATGTTTCTCATTACTAATCAGATTTTTAAAATATAACTTCTTTTTCTTTTTATTTAAATGTGTTACATAGTTTCTCAACTTGCGATATATCTGCCAATCCGATTTATAATTTGAAGCTTTTGCCACCTTTTGGGCTTCATCTCTTTGTTTCATACAATCCTTGAGTTCTGCATCGATCCAACCTGTTCTTATGTTCCTGACTGTTCTCTTTTTAAGAGGAGCGTGTTTATTACTTACTTGTAAGAACAACCCATTAAAAGCCTCCACTGCTTCCTCCGGATTGTTATTTTCCAATACATCCTTCCAACAAATATTACCAATATCCTCAATAAAAGTATTTTCATTGAAATGTTGGTAAGACCTTTTTAATATTATCTTTTGCCCGCCTTTAGGAACCTTAGTTTTTCTTACAACTGCTGTTAAGTTATGATCGCTACAGCCTACTGGGATTGATACAGCTTTAGTACAAAGATCAGCTGAGTTTGTAAATATATGATCAATCAAAGTCGAGGTTTTAGATCCATCACTCCTACAATATATCCGAGTTGGTTTTGTTACTAGTTGTTTTAGGCCACATGCCTCAGAAACTAAATGCAGTTTGTTCCTTAAAGGACATTGTTGTGAATTCCAGTCTATATTAAAGTCACCAATAATATAAATTTCATTTTGAGTATCACAAACATTGTCTATCATTGCACATAAATCATTTAAATATGTAGAATCTGTTTTTGGTGGACGATAGCAGCAACAAACCAGTAATGGTTTTAAATGTGGAATATGGACTTGAAGCCACAATACTTCAATCTCAGGTAGCATTAAGTCCGTTCTCAATTTAACTGGTATATGTTCCTGTACATATATTGCTACACCGCCACCATTTGCATTTCTATCTTTCCTGTATATACTGTACCCTGGGATATTTAAAGCAAAATCTTCAAATGTAGAATCTAGATGAGTCTCAGTAATCCCTAATAAATGCACATTACCTTCTAATAAAATATTTGAAATATCTGTTACCTTGTTCCTGAGACTGCAAATATTAAGATGTGCCAGTTTTAGTCCTTTCTTCGGTAAATTCATAAAAGTCACCATTCTTTATTACGTATCTTGTATCAATGTCTCACTTAATCTACAGCTACTAGGACCCATTCCAGAAATACTCACACTCATACACACACACCCATTCAAACCCCCAAAGTCCATAATCAGCGTCAAACAAGTGCAACAAATCCTCCTTAACTTCTCAAGCTTCATGCCATTCTTACTCCTTCCCCCAAAGTTGAACAAAAATCACTTCTAGTAGAAGGAAAAATATATATATATATATATCACTCACGTTTAGAGTCACTTAAAGAACAAATAAACATTTTTCACGAGTTCAAGCAGCATTACTGCTTCATAATTGTTCAACTTATATCAGTTATATAATCAAAGAAAAGAAAAAGCCTCATCGAACAACGTTCACGTTCACAAAAAATTACGCGGTAACGTCATTACGCCCGGAACCAAAACAAACATGCTCCATGTCTGCGTGTATACACAAACTTACTAGCTAATGTGGCTAGGCAATTTGGAGGCTTCATAGTCCGAGAGAAACTTTTCCGCAGCGGATGGAGTGTCAAAAAGGTGCCTTCCAGAGCCGCTTGTAATTTTAATGATAGCTGGATACAGCAAAAACGCTTCCAGGCCGAGGGTACGCGCCCGATGCATGACAGGGTAACAAGGTCGGCGTCGCTTAGCCGTGAAATCACTGAAGTCAGGGGCGAACTGGATGGAATGGCCAGCAACCTGCACCATGCCCTTTCTCGCCTCGTTGAGGATGCGATCCCGATCCGTAAGACGCAGACACTGAACAATCATCGCCCTCGGAGGAGACGACGACTCTCGGGGAGGACCGATGCGATGAGCGCGCATGAACTCTGGTGGATCACATGCGAGCCCCGGTAACCATGTGGGAATAGCTGCAGACAGGTAGGACAGTGCATTATTCTTCTCTTGTCCTTCCTTTAAATGCATGATGCGCAGATTACAACGCCGGCTTTGGTCTTCCATTTGGATAAGTTTATCTTCCATCTTTGCCACTTTGTCGACCAGCTTGCGGGTGAGATTTTCATTCTTCTCCACGTTGGTTTGCAAAGCCGTAACAGTAGCCCTTTGTTCCTCTATGTCTTTGGCATGCGTGTCAAGCGTCGTTTGTATTGAACCGAGCTGATTCTCCAGAAGTTCAAACCTCTCCTGAGACTTTTTCTCGGCTTCATCAAAAAACTTGCTGAGAGTCAATTCAAGTTGCGCAGATGTGAGCGGTCTTGAACAAGTTTCTTCATTATCCATTTTTGACGAAGCCGATTTATCTTTACTACGCGGCATCAGAGGCGAATTGTTTCAAGCAGTCCACTACGTAGCAATTGTCACAAAATGACTATTTAGCTTGCAGTGAAAAGAGGCCCGGGGGAAGAGAGCTCAGCCTCACGATCCTACTCCGCCATCTTTACGCATTTAGACGGTTGTGATGTCATTGTCCACATTGTGATGTCACTGTTCACCATGTGACGTCATTGTCCCATTGTGATGTCATTGTGCACATTGTGATGTCATTGTGCACTTGTGATGTCATTGTCCACCTTGTGATCCAATTGTGATATCATTTGTCCACCTTGTGACTTCATTGTGCACATTGTGATGCCATTGTTCACATTGTGATATCATTGTCCACATTGTGATGTCATTGTCCACCTTGTGATCCAATTCTGATGACATTGTCCACTTTGTGACGTAGTTGTGCACATTGTGATGTCATTGTCCACATTATGACGTCATTGTCCACACACTGTGATATCACATTGTGCACATTGTGATGTCATTGTCCACATTGTGACGTCATTGTCCACACCCTGTGATGTCATTGTCCACATTTTGACGTCATTTTCAAACTCTGTGACGTCACTGTCTACATTGTGACGTCATTGTCGAACCTATGACCTCATTCTCCACGTTGTGATGTCATTGTCCACTTTGTGACGTCATTGTCCAAACTGGGATGACATTGTGGACGTTGTAACATCATTGTCCACATTGTGATTTCATTGTCCACCTTGTGATCCACTTCTGATGACATTGTCCACTTTGTGACGTAGTTGTGCACATTGTGATGTCATTGTCCACATTGTGACGTCATTGTCCACTCCCTGTGATGTCACTGTCCACATTTTGACGTCATTTTCAAACCCTGTGAAGTCACTGTCCACATTGTGACGTCATTGTCGAACCTATGACCTCATTCTCCACGTTGTGATGTCATTGTCCACGTTGTGACGTCATTGTCCAAACTGGGATATTGTGGATGTTGTAACGTCATTGTCCACATTGTGACGTCATTGTTCACATTGTCCACCCTGTGACATCATTGTTCATCTTGGATGTCCTTGTCCAACCCATGACCTTATTGTCCACGTGATTTCATTGTCCACTTTGTGACATCATTGTGATGTTATTGCCCATGTTGTGACGCCATTGTCCACCTTGTGATATCATTGTCAATATTGTGATGTCATTGTGCACTCTGTGACATCATTGTGATCCCATTGTGATGTCATTGTCCACATTGTGATGTCATTGTCCTCATTGTGACGTCATTGTCCACATAGTGATGTCATTGTCCACATTGTCCACATTGTCAACCCTGTGACGTCATTGTCCACGTTGTGACATCATTGTTCACATTGTGATGTCATTGTCCACATTGTGATGACATTGTCCACCCCGTGATCCAATTGTGATATCATTGTTCACATTTGGATGTCCTTGTCCACATCGTGATGTCATTGTCCACCCTGTGACATCATTGTCCACGTTGTGATTTCATTGTCCACCCTGTGACGTGATTGTCCACATTGTGACGTAATTGTTCACCCTGTGATGTCATTGTCCACTAAGACGCAGAAGCCCAAGCCCAAGCCCAAGCCCTCAAATCCCAAGCCCAAGCCCAAGATGAAACAGCCCAAGGGATGTCTCATGTGAGCAGAGTCCAGCAGGCTGCTCCCAACCACAGGGTTGTGGAAGAGCGACTCTTCTCCTGCATGACCATACGGCTCCTCCCTAGAGATGGACAGCACCGGGCTCCAGGCTTTCAGCATGGAGCGATAAAAAGCTGTTGTCCCTCTCAGGTCCACAGCATTTAGGTCCATGAGGAGCAGGTGTTTGTCGTAATCCAGCTCCCCAACTCCACGGCATGGAGCAGGATGGTTGCCATCTATATCTACAGCTTCTGCAGGCCATAAAGCAGACGCTGCACCATACGGCTGGAGAGGTCAATGAGCCCCTGTCCTTCTTCATCCACAGGCAGGTAGAGTACAGCAGCCCTTAGCCAGTGGTGCCCTCCCCCAAAAGAAATCCACCAGCTTCCTCTGTATGTTCAAAGCCACATAGTCCAGAGGCTGCAGGACAGTGAAGCGGTGCCACAAACAGGAGGCAGCCAAGGTCTTAACCGCCAGAGCCCTCCCCCTGTAAGACAGCTGGGGCTGGACCCATGTCCAACAAGACAACCGAGCACTCACCTTTTCCAGTCCGTCTTGGTCTGGAACTGTTCATTCCCTAGGTACACGTCCAGGTACTTGAGCCCATCAGTGTTCCACTGCAGTCCAGCAAGAAGGGTGGGCCTAGCCTTGTGGACCCATCGACCTAGCAGAAGGCCCTCACACTTGGTCCACTTCACCCTCGCAGAGGAGGCGCGCTCATAAAGAGATAGCTTTTCCTCTACAATCTCCACATCCTCCTGTCCTGATATGCAAACGGTGATGTCATCGGCATATGCTGAGAGATAAAGAGACTGTGAGACCTGCTCCACCGTAAGGCCCCTCAGCACCACCCTGAGCACCCTGGTGAAGCAAAGGTTCAATCTATATCTGAGATGGCAGCCACCCTAGTTATCACTAATGCCCTTTTGGCCTTTTCATTCATAAAACTCCTCAGCACCTCCCTCCTATCTGACCAAGTGCCACTGCAGCCTGTTCCCCTGATGACACCCTCCTCCAAAATGGCCACCTCTCTCTCCAACTGCTCGAGATGATCCCTTTCTCCACTGTGAGTATTTGCGGTGTACTGCTGAACAAAGAGTTTGATTTGGCTTTTCCCCACTTCCCACCATTTCAAAATGTTCTCAGAGTCCCCTTTCCTAAGCCTCCACTGCTCCCAAAACTCCTCAAAGGCCTTGATAAAAGCCTTGTCCTGTAGTAATTTTACATTCAGTCACCAGTAATGGCAGCAAGGAGAGCATCCTGGTACACAGTAATCTGTCAACATCAACTGATGGTTTGAAAACCCAATAGGTTTACTTTGAGCTTGTTTTAATCAGTGTGTTTGATTAGTGTAGATTCTGTCCAGGCAGGCCGCACTCGCACTGCCCCCACTGGCGTGGACCCATGTATACTGACCGGCCACAGGGTGAAACTGCCTCCATGTGTCAGTACGATCGTTCTCCCTCAGTACACTGTCCAACAGAGAGGCTACTCTTGGGTGGGGCTCTACAGTGTTTCTCTCTAGAGAATGAGTTGCACAAGTTCCAGTCCCCACCCCCATTTATCACAGAGCTACTGTTATAATTTTTGAGCTGCCTGTTCAATGTCTGTAGTAACTGTGCCCGGTGTACTGGTGAGTTTTGTGCGTACAGGTTTATAAATACAAAATGTGTCTCTCTGACTGTGCCCTGCACCACCTGCAGTCTGCCTCCCTCTACATCCAGGTGAGTGGCCCCTCCTAAGCCCACCCAGTCTGACACCAAGACTGCCACTCCCACACTTACATTAGAACCATGGCTCATAACTACTGGCCCTGACCACACCCTTCTCCAATCTGCCTCATTGTCTGCAGTACTGTGTGTCTCCTGCAGGAGTAATACATCAATGTGTTTGAGTTTCATCACTTCAGCCACAGCCGCCTGCCTTTCTTGATCTCTCCCACCATTAATGTTGAGCATCCCTATTCTAAGGCTCTCCATAGAATAAAGAAAGAAAGAAAAAGAGGACAGGAGACAGAAACTAACCACAGGTAGAGAAAGAGACACCACTGTGGACCATCCATTATTACAGTTTAGAGTCCCCCTTCCCCTCTCTTTCCTTTCTAATCTGACCTACCAGTTTAGACAATCTGTATCTCTTCTTTTGGCTTAACTGATCAAATCCAGCCTGTTTCTTTACTTTCTTGACTGAAGTGATTAAATTATCAAGATCAGGGAAGAAATCTTGTACATTCACTGTTTTCCTCCCATAAGTAGCATCCAGAAAGTCATTAATGTCTCTAACGGAGTAAACAGGAGGATCGTCCTGCCCCGCCTCCTGAGAGATGTCTGACAATTGTGACAGTGTATCATCCATGTCTTCCTCCTCATCCTCACACTGCATAGTGCTGCCCCTCTCCTCTTTACCGCTGCATGCTGGCTCCACCCTGTCTTCTCCGACAGCCGCATGCTCTGCGCTCGGAGACGGGGGCGGGGCACTGTTTACAGTGTCTCCCTGTGTCTCATCAGTCACCTGTTGCTCTCTCTCCATCTCTGCGATATAAGCACCACTCACCTGTGGCTGGCTTGGCATTTCTGCCTCAGTCTGGGCCACCACAGCTCCGGAGGACCCGGGTAGCTGCTCCAGCTCTGTCACTCCTGTCTCATCCGTCTCAGCACCAGCACCTGCTGCCTCCCTGCCTCCCTCCTCCCCCTCGGACCCCCCAACTCGGGCTTCTCGATGGGGGCAGGACGCACGCTTGTGCCCGATTTTACCACACTCAAAATGCCTCATGCTCCCCGAGCTCACGTACAAAATGTATTGCCTGTTCTCATGTTTAACAGCAAATGACAGTTCAAGCGCACCGCTGGGATCATTGAGGTACATGAAGCATTGCCTCCTCAGTGCCTGCTGGTGCTGGAGTCTGGCGTCTTTGCAGCCGAGACGCACAGGTTTGAGACCACTAACTGACTTGCCAAAACGTACCAGCTCTTTTTCAATACTCTCATTAGAAATAAACGGGGCACGCCCGACACTGTGACTCTGGCAGACGGGACAAACAGAGGGACGCTGTCACAAACTCATTTTCCAAAACCACCCTGCTCTCAACGAGGTCATGAACCAAGCGCACATCACCCAGGAATGCAACCATGGCCTTGTTCATTCATGACCCATATATAATGTTTGCATGGCACACCCACTCCCCCAGGTCCAACAACACCTGCTCCACAGTAAACCACGGGTCGGCCACAACCCTGATCCCATGTTTCAACGACGAGGATGGTGCGTCCTCATCCGAGGGGGACGCCATGCCCCGTCCGGCTCCAAACGCTCACTAGCTCCAACCACAAGCCTCAAACAAGTGAAAAAATAAAACCACCTTACCTTCTCCCACAAACACACCACCTGCAACACACTCACATGTGTGCACCCAGCATGCAGTGCAACATGCATGCGACAGAAGAAGAAGAAGCCACGATGAGGAAGAGGAGGACGAAGAAGAAGAAGCCATGATGAGAAGGAGGAAGAAGCCACAATGAGGAGGAGGAGGAGGAGGAGGACGAAGAAGAAGCCACAATGAAGAGGATAAAAAGAAGCCACAATGAGGAGGAGGAAGAAGAAGAATAAAAAGTCACGGTTTTCATCCTCCTCCTCATAGTGGCTTTTCTATTTGAAAGAAGAAGCCTTGTTCTTCTTGTTCTTGTTGTTGTTCTTTTTCTTCTTCATCCTCCTCATGGCTTCTTCCTCCTCCTCCTCCTCCTCCTCCTCATTGTGGATTCTTCTTCCTCCTCCTCACTGTGGCTTTCTTCTTTTTCTTGTTCTTCTTGTTTTTCTTCTTGTTCTTGTTGTTCTCCTTCTCCTTCTTCCTCCTCCTCCTCATTGTAGTCTCTTCTTCTTCCTCCTTCTCCTCCTCTTGGCTTCTTCTTTTTCTTTTTCTTCTACTTCCTCCTCCTCATCGTGGCTTCTTCTTCGTCTTTCTCCCCTTAATAGTGGTTTCGTCTTCATCTTCCTCCTCCTCCTCATCGTTACTTCTTCTTCGTCTTCTTCCTCTTCTTCCTCCTTTCATCGGCTTCTCCTTTTTCCTCCTCCTCCTCATCGTGGCTTCTTCTCTTCCTCCTCCTAGTCATTGTAGCCGCTTCATCTTCCTCCTCCTCATCATTGTTTCTTTTTCTTCGTCTTCCTCCTCCTCCTCCTCCTCATCGTGGCTTCTGCTTCTTCCTCGTCCTCCTCCTCCTTCTCCTCCTCCTTCTCTTCTTCATCATGGCATCTTCTTTTTCTTCAATTTTTTCTACATCCTCTTCCTCATAGTGATTTCTTCTTCTTCTTCTTCTTCTTCTTCTTCTATTTCTCCTCCTCGTGGCATCTTCTTCTTCTTCTTCTTCTTCTTCTTCTTCTTCTTCTTCTTCCATCTTCAATGAGGAGAAGCTAGAAGAAGAAGAAGAAGAAGAAGAAAAAGAAGCCACGATGAGGAGGAGGAATAAGAAGCCACGATGAGGAGGAGGAGGAGGAGGAAGAAAAAGAAGAAGCAGAGGCCACAATGAGGAGGAGGGGGTTTTCTTTCTTCTTCCTCCTCCTCCTCATCGTGGCCTCTTCTTCTTCTTCCTCCTCCTCCTTGTCATTGTGGATTGTTCTTCCTCCTCCTCATTGTGGCTTTTTTCTTCTTCTTCTTGTTCTTGTACTTCTTCTTCCTCCTCCTCCTTGTCATTGTGGATTGTTCTTCCTCCTCCTCATTGTGGCTTTTATCTTCTTGTTCTTGTTCTTGTTCTTCTTCTTCATCCTCCTCCATTTCTTCATCGTGGGCTCTTCTTCTTCGTCTTCTTTTTGACAATGATAAAAAAAGAAGAAGAAGCCACTATGACAGCCACCTCTTCCTCATTGTGGCTTCTTCTTCTTCTTCTTCTTCTTCTTCTTCTTCTTCTTCTTCTTCCTCTTCCTCATATTCATCATGGATTCTTCCTCCTCCTCCTCATCATCATCATGGCTTCTTCTTCATCCTCCTCCTCATGGCTTGTTCCACTATGAGGAAGAGGACGTAGAAGAAGTAAAGCCAAGATGAGAAGAAGGAGGAAGAAGAAGAAGCCACAATGAGGAGGAAGAAGCAGAAGAAGGAGAAGCCAAGACGAAGAGGAAGAGGAGGAAGAAGAAGAGGCCATGATGAGGAGGAGGAGGAAGAAGAAGTAGAACCCACGATGAAGAAAATGGAGGAGGATGAAGAAGAACAAGAACAAGAACAAGAAGAAAAAAAGTCACAATGAGGAGGAGGAAGAAGAATCCACAATGAGGAAGAGGGGGAGGAAGAAGAAGAAAGAAAACCCCCTCCTCCTCATTGTGGCCTCTGCTTCTTCTTTTTCTTCCTCCTCCTCCTCATCGTGGCTTCTTTTCTTCTTCTTCTTCTACTTCTTCTTGAGGAAGATGAAGTAGAAGCCACCATGAGTTTCTTGGAAATGTTCTAATGGCAACTTCAACTGAGTTGTAGTTCTGAGTTCTTCTCGTCACATACAGGCTGAGCTGTTGGTCTGGTATTGGTAACTTTTCTGTTGTCATAGGTGACATCATCATGATGTCATCACCAGTGATGTCACAGTATAGATTTCTGGCTTTGATGTCTGGAGTTCCGGAGTCCAGCTGATGTTTACATTCAGTAACAAGCTGTCAGGCTGAGGGGAGCTAACGTACAGCTAGCCGTGAAGCTAACAGGAAACCACAATAGCAAAGGTATGTTTGAGTCTCATTAATAAATGTGGTCAAACAGCATCACATTTCCATCATCATCATCTCCTCATTGTGGCTTCTTCTTCCTCCTCCTCCTCCTCCTCCTCCTCTCATCATGGCTTATTCTTCTTCTTCCTCTTCCTCATCGTGACTTCTTTTTCGTCCTCTTATTTTGGCTTTTTGTTCTTCCTCCTCAAGTCTTCTTCGACTTCTTCTTCCTCCTCCTCCTCCTCATCGTCGATTTTTCTTCTTCTTCCTCCTTCTCATCTTGTCTTCTTCGTCCTCCTCCTCATCATGGCATCTTCCTCTTCCTCTTTACTTCTTCTTCTTCCACATCTTCCTCCTCTTCCTCTTCATCGTGGCATCTTCTTCTTCTTCTTCTTCTTCTTCCTCCTCATTGTGGCTTCTTCTTCGTCCTCTGCCTCCGCATCGTTGTGTCAACTTCTTCTTTGTCCTCCTCCTCGTGGTATCTTTTTTTCTTCTTCCTCCTCCTCCTTCTCCTCCTCCTCCTCTTGACTTCTTCTTCCTCCTCCTCCTTCTCCTCGTCCTCCTTTTGACTTCTTCTTCATCGTCATCCTTCCCCTCTTTCTTCTCATCATGGCAAATTCTTCTTCTTCTTCTTCTTCTTCTTTTTCTTCTTCTTCTTCTTCATCCTCCTCCTCCACTTCCTCATTGTTGTTTCTTCTTCTTCTTCTTCCTCCTCCTTCTCCTCATTGTGGCTTCGGCTTCTTCATCCTCCTCTTCCTCAAATCTTCGACTTCTTCTTCTTCTTCTTGTTCTTGTTCTTCTTCTTCTTCTTCCTCCTCCTCCTCATCGTGGCTTTTTCTTCTTGAAATAAGAAGCCTTGTTCTTCTTGCTCTTGGTGATCCTCTTCTTCCTCATGCTCCTCCTCTTTCTCCTTATCATAGCTTCTTCTTCTTCTTTTTCCTCCTTTTCCTTCTCATCGTGACTTCTTTTTCTTCCTCTCATCGTGGCTTTTTCTTTTTCCTCCTCAAGTCGTCTTTGACTTCTTCTTCTTCTACTTCCTCTTCCTTATAGTACCTTCTTCATCCACCTCCTTATCGTGGGATCTTCCTCCTCTTCTTCTTCTTCTTCTGCCTCCTCCTTCTCCTCCTCCTTCTCCTCCTCCTCCTCCTCCTCTTGACTTCTTCTTCCTCTTCCTCCTCCTCCTCCTCCTCATCGTGGCATCTTCCTCTTCTTCCTCCTCCTTCTCATCATGGCTTCGTCTACTTCTTCTTTTGCTTCTTCATCCTCCTGTTCATCGTGGATTCTTCTTCTTCTTCTTCTTCTTCTTCCTCTTCCTCCTCCTCATGGCTTCTTCTTCTTACTCCTCCTCCTTCTCCTTCTCTTCTCCTTCTTCTTCTTCCTCTCTCTTCCTTATCATGGCTTCTTTTTCTTTCACTTTCTTCCTCCTCCTCATTGTGTCTTCCCAATAAGGAGGAGGAAGAGGAGGAGAAAGAGGAGGACGAAGGAGAAGAAGAAGAAGCCACGATGAGGAAGAGGACGTAGAAGAAGTAGAAGCCAAAATGAGTTTCTGTTGTCTTCCTTGTTGAAAATGTTCTAACGGCAGAATGTTGTCTGATAGAAGGTATGAAATCACCTGAGTTGTAGTTCTTAGTTCTTCCCATCGCATACAGGCTGAACTGTTGGTCTGGTATTCATAACTTTTTTGTTGTCATAGGTGACATCATCGTGATGTCATCACCAGTGATGTCACAGTATAGATTTCTGGCTTTGATGTCTGGAGTTCCAGAGTCCAACTGATGTTTACATTCAGTAACAAGCTGTCAGGCTGAGGGGAGCTAACGTACAGCTAGCCGTGAAGCTAACAGGAAACCACAATAGCAAAGGTATGTTTGAATCTCATTAATAAATGTGGTCAAACAACAGCATTCATATTTTTGGCACTATATGTGATCATTGTTATTAGGTTTTGACCATGTTTGATGTTTTTAATTTTATCATTTACTATCTACAGACAATTTAAAATAATCAGTTAACCTCAGCATGTTTTTGGACTGTGGGAGGAATCTGGAGAACCCAGTGAAAATCCACGAGGAGAACATGCAAACAGACTACTTTCCACATATTTTAAAATTATTCATAAGTAATTTTTAATTGGGAAGTCTTAAGAGGCATTGGGAAATATTTTTGAGACTTTTTGATATTTTTTAATGAATCTCTAAGATTATTTTTTAACATTTCTTTTTTTTTTACATTGGCCAAACAATTTTTAAATTGTTTCTTGCCATTACTTGATATTAGTTTTATTATTATTTATATTGTTAAAAATGTTTTTTTCACATTTTGAGAAGATTGTGATATTTTGTGTTTTTGATATTTTTGGATATTTATTAGATTTTTAAAAATATTTTTGCATTTTTAAATAATAATAGAAACGTATTTTCTTCGTAACTGTCTTCAATCTTCTTCCAGTGAATAATCCGGCTCCTATTTCACATCTTTCCTTCCTTGTTTCCTTTGTTCTTTCCTTCACTATAATTTTCTCCTCTGTGTGCAATGTGGACAGTGACATCACAAGGTGGGCAATGACATCAAAATGTGGACAGTGATGTCACAATGACATCACAGTGTGGACAATGACATCGTAGGGTGGAAAATGACGTCACAGGGCTTGGACTTGGGCTTTGTTGTCTTGTGCTTGGGCTTCTTCTTCTTTTTGGGCTTCTTCTTCTTCTTCTTCTTTGGCTTGGGCTTTGGCTTGGGTGGTTGCTTTGGCTTCTTGGGCTTGGGCCTCTTCTTCTTGAGCTTAGGCTTCTTCTTCTTCTTCCTCCTCCTCCTCATAGTGGTTTCTTCTTCTTCTCCTCCTTCATCCTCGTCCACTTCCTCATCGTGGGTTCTCCTTCTTCCTCCTCCTCCTCCTCTTGGCTTCTTCTTCTTCTTCTTCATCCTCGTCCACTTCCTCATCGTGGGTTCTCCTTCTTCCGCCTCCTCGTCATCTTGGCTTCTGCTTCTTCATCCTCCTCCTCCTCGTCCTCATCGTGGCTTCTCCTTCTTCCTCCTCCTCCTCATGTGCCGTCTCCTTCATCTTCTTCTTCTTCTTCTTCTTCTTCTTCTTCTTCTTCTTTTTCCTCTCATCGTGGCTTTTTCTTCTTCCCCCTCAAGGCTTCTTCAACTTCTTCTTCCTCCTCATCATCATCAATTCTTCTTCTTCCTCCTCCTCTTCCTCATCTTTGCTTCTACTTCTTCTTCTTCCTCTTCCTCCTCATCATGACTTCCCTTTTTTCCTCTCATTGTGGCTTTTTCTTCTTTCTCCTCAAGACTTCTGTTCTTCTTCTTCTTCTTCTTCTTCTTCTTCTTCCTCCTCCTCATTGGAGATTCTTTCTCCTCCTTCTCCTTCTGCTGGCTTCTGTTTTTCTTTTTCTTCTTGCTCCTCTTCCTCCTCTCCTCCTCATCGTGGCTTCTTCTTCATCCTCCTCCTTTTCTTTTTCCTCTTCAAGTCTTCTTCGACTTGTTTTTCTTCTTTTTCCTCCCCCTCATCGTGGCTTCTTCTTCTCGTCCTTCTCCTCCTCTTCCTCGTCGGAGGAGGAGGAGGATTTTTACAAACACACTTTAATCACATTCACAGCGTTAATTTACACATATATCATCAGGAAAATGTTTTCAGTGCGTAAATTTAAAAAATCATGAATAAAATTAAAAGGACACATCAGTGAAACATTCAATCAACCAGAAAATTTGCAAATTTAATCTGATCTTCAATTACAGTGCAGAGGATATTGTTGTCTTCTCCAAGCCGAAGAAGAAGCTAGAGGGAGTATCCATCTCTGTGTTGTTCTGGACCTGGGATCGGACCAGTGCACCCTGTACCTTGTTATCCAGCAGGTTGGCTAAAGCCATCTTTTTGTACTTGAGGATTTCAATATATCCCTGATTTCCTGTGGAAGCTCTCGTCTCTAACTCCACTATCTCAGTCTCCAGGTCCTTCATAGATTGACAGGTGTCACGTGTGACATTGAGAGTATACTGCTGGCACATGAGTTTTATCTCAGTCTTGCCATGGTCCCACCACTGCCTAAGACATGTAAAATCAGGCTTTCTATGTTTAAATGTGTTCCAAAAATAACATAGAGCTTCACTAAAGCCTTTATCAAATGTTAAAACTGAATTAAAATGCCAGTATGCACTCTTTGGTAAAATATTTTTGATAGTAACATGACATAAAACCAGAGAGTGATCAGTAAAACCAGCTGGCATTATTTTGCAAGACTTAAAACCATTAAAATGGTGCTTAAAACAATAAAAACGATCAAGCCTGGCCAAAGATATCCTGTCCTCTTTCAGGTGGGACCAAGTGTACTGTCTGCAGTCTGCATGCATCCTCCTCCACACATCCACCAGGCCATGAGAGTAGACCAGCTGTCTCAGAGTGTGTTGGGAAGCTGGGTGAGGCTCTCATGATTACGATCTAAAAACTCATACTCAGTACAGTTAAAATCCCCACCCAAGAATCAAAAAATCATCCGAGCCACAGCAATTCAGTCTAGTTTTGACTTTTTCTAGAAAGCTCTTCCTCTCTGCACCGTTAGTTGGAGCATAAATATTGATAAAAACCAGGGTGTGTTGCTCGCATTGTGCTTTTACTAAAAGACACCTCCCCTTTACCACCTGCACGACCTCCAAGGATGCTGGAATAAAAGCTCTGGAGAACAGGAAGTCCACTCCACCACTGAGTGTGGTGTTATGGCTCAGGACTACCTGTCCTTCCCACTCCTTAACCCAGGTCACCTCCTTATTCTCATCACTGTGTGTTTCCTGCAAAAACAAAGCATCAGTATTTTTCCTCCTTGCTGTGTCAAACACCAGTCCCCTTTTCTTTTCCTCTCTGGCTCCATTTACATTCAACGTCCCCACTCTAAAAGAATCCATGGCGAGGGAGAGGTTAAAAGCAAGAACCTTAAGATAAATAAATAAAAGAATTAAAACTAACAGCCTCATCATCATTAAAAACTGACTTCTTTTCTTGCTTTGATCATCTGTTTTTTTAGTCGGAATATTTCCTGACCAGTCAGTTCTGATGTAGCTCTGCTTTTAGTAAGATGTTTGGCTGACTTATAAAAATGTATTTTATCTGGGGAATGTTTCTCCAGATTGAGGCCTTTCATGCCTTTGGTCTGTTGTAAGAACACGTTAAACATGTTTTCAGGATACAGTTTGTGTTCCTGACTGGCAGTTAACTGAGTGTGAGATATTTCACTGCAGTCAGACAGACACTCTTCACTGTCACTGCTGTCTGCAGCACTCAGCTGGTCTCCAGCCGACCAGCTTTGCATCCAGCAACAACGTTTAGGACATTCTTGCGCTTACTGCGCCGCTTGGCAGGAGCAGGAGACCAACCAGGCACACAGTCATCTGCAGCTACAGCCTCAGTAGCTGTACGACCCTCGCTCAAAGCACCTGTCATTTTACTTGTCTCTCTAGTCTCAACTAACTCACCTACCACCTCACCAGTCTCACCTGACTCACCTGTCACTTCCCTAGTTTCATCCAGTTCTCCGGTCACCTCCCTAGTCTCACCTGACTCACCTGTCATCTCACCTGTGTCACCTATTTTACCCCTAGCCTCACCTGTTTCCTTAGCGACCTCACCACTGTCCTCACCCGTCTCACTAACCATATCATCACTCCTCACCTCAGTGAGACCCCCGATTTCCTGTCCCTCCTCCACCTGACTCTCAGATGTGACTCTGGCCGAACCAGAGGTCTCCCCAGCGTCTCTCTGCTCCGCAGCACCGGGGCTTTGCCGCCGTGCAGCTGGAATGGACCTTCCGGTGGCACCGTCTCGCTGGTCGATCCCTGCTGAGCTGCGTTATCGCGGTTCGGACAGACTTCCACAAAATGCCCCTCTTCTCCACAGCCGAAGCATTTTACTTGAGAAGAGGTGGTGAACAGGGTGTAGCTAAAGTCATCCACCTTCACAATGAACCGATAGTTGAACTCCTCTGATCTGTTATTGAGGATCATATAGAGCTGACTGTGGTGAGAAACGACGTGTCTCAACAGCGGTGATTTACATCCCGACAGAACTTTCTTAGTCGGTGACACAACCTTTCCATGCCGGGACAGCTCTTTTATTAAGAATTCATCATGATGAAAGGGGGCACATTTGACAAAGTGATCCTTGCTGTGACAAAGGCAGGACCTGTTCAAACAGTCCATTCACAGTGATCCCCCTCTCCACCAACAGTCTCACCTGCTCCACCTTCTCAACAAACAAAACCACAGCCCTGTTCATCCGAGCAGCAGATTTTACAGCGCTGTGCCCGATGATCTCTCCCACCGCCAGTGCCACATCCTCCACACTGCAAGGAGAGCTGGCTCCTACCTTGATGCCTTGCCTCCTTGACAGTGAGGTGAAGCCACCAGAAGCCATTGTGTCTGAGTGGCCTACCAGCCAGCCAAAGCCTGGCCGACAAAAACCACACAAAATACACAAAAGCCGGCAGAAATCAACAATAAACACTCAAAAACACACACAACTAACAATACAACAAAGAACAATGACATAGAAAGTAAAGACAGAAAAAAGCGCATTTATCCACTTCACTCTCACAAGAAGTTGTTAATTAGTCAGCTGGTAACATGAACTTGTTATCTGGTTATCTAGCTTGTAATATTACCTTGTTAAATATTTGCTATTGAGCTAGAAACCATATTAGCCGGTGGTTTTAAGCTATCTGGTCAAAGGTGCTGTTGCCATGGTAACCGTTGCTGTTATTAGAACTGAAACACTCAGTAATTACAGAGCAAAAGGCGTAAATGAAGAATAAACCGAGTGGCGTTTGGACTCAGATGTTCTCAGGGATGTTTTTGAGCAGCAAACACAGATTGAAGAGTTTCTGAGCAGCTAATCTGTGGTCACGCGTGGATTCTGTTGTGGGTCCTGGAAGCTTCGTCAGCTGGTCAGAGGTTTGGATCAGAACCGACTCAGTTAAAGTTAAACTCTGTGGAAACTCTGTGCTCTGAGGACGGACTGACAGACTGAGACCGGCTAAAATGAAGCACATAATTATATAAAATAAACTTTATTCATCTTCATCTGTTTGTTTAACTTCAGCTGAAGGAAGAAAGAAAAGGAGAAAGTCAGAAGATCAGACATGAATAAAAAATGAAACCAATAAAGTAGTTAGAGTAGGAAATTATAGTGAAGGAACGAACAAAGGAAACAAGGAAGGAAAGATATGAAATAGGAGCCGGATTATTCACTGGAAGAAGACTGGAGGCAGTTATGAAGAAAATACTTGTTTATTATGATTTAAAAATGCAAAAATATTTTTAAATGCTAATTAATACCCAAAAATATCAAAAACACAAAATATCACAATCTTTTCAAAATTTGAAAAAATATTTTTAAAAACATAAACATTCATAAAACTAATATCAAGTAATGGCAAGAAACAATTTAAAAATTGTTTGGCCAATGTACAAAAAAAAGTAGGAATATGTTAAAAATAATTTTAAAAAATCATTAAAAAATATCAAAAAGTATCAAAAATATTTCCCAATGCCTCTTAATACTTACTAATTATAAATATACTTCTGAATAATTTTAAAATATGTGGAAAGTACTCTGTTTGCATGTTCTCCTTGTGGATTTTCACTGGGTTCTCCAGCTTCCTCCCACAGTCCAAAAACATGCTGAGGTTAACTGATTATTCTAAATTGTCCATAGAAAATTAAAAACATCAAACATGGTCAAAACCTAATAACAATGATCACATATAGTGCCAAAAATATGAATGCTGTTGTTTGACCACATTTATTAATGAGATTCAAACATACCTTTGCTATTGTGGTTTCCTGTTAGCTTCACGGCTAGCTGTACGTTAGCTCCCCTCAGCCTGACAGCTTGTTTCTGAATGTAAACATCAGCTGGACTCCGGAACCCCAGACATCAAAGCCAGAAATCTATACTGTGACATCACTGGTGATGACATCACAATGATGCCACCTATGACAACTGAAAAGTTATGAATACCAGACCAACAGCTCAGCCTGTATGTGATGGGAAGAAGTAAGAACTACAACTCAGGTGATTTCATACCTTCTATCAGACAACATTCTGCCGTTAGAACATTTTCAACAAGGAAGACAACCGAAACTCATCTTGGCTTCGACTTCTTCTACTTCCTCTTCCTCATTGTGGCTTCTTCTTCGTCTTCTTCTTGATAATGATAAAAGAAGAAGAAGAAGCCACTGTGACGACCACCTCTTCCTCATTGTGGCTCCTTCTTCTTCTTCTTCTTCTCCTTATTGTGACTTCTTTTTCTTCCTCTCATTGTAGCTTGTTCTTCTTCTTCCTCCTCCTCCTCTTCCTCATCAGGGCTTCTTGTTGTGAAGACACGATGAGGAGAACGAGGCAGGAAGAAGGTGGAAGAAGATGAACAAGAAGCCGCGATGAGGAGGAGGAAGAAGAAGCCACGATGAAGAAGAGGACGTAGAAGAAGTAGAAGGCAAGATGAGGAGGAGGAACATGAAGAAGCCACAAGGAGGAGGAAGAGGAAGAAGATTGAGAAGAAGAAGAAGAAGAAGAAAAAAAGCCACAATGAGGAGGAGGAAGAAGAATCCAAATTGAGGAGGAGGAGGAGGAGGAAGAAGAAGAAGACGACGAAGAAGAAGCCACGAGGAGGAGGAGGAAGAATCCAAGATGAATAGTAGGAGGAGGAAGAAGAAGAAGAACAAGAACAAGAAGAAGAAGAACAAGGCTTCTTCTTTCCAGAAGAAAAAGCCGCGATGAGGGTGAGGAAGAAGAAGAAGAAAAAGTCACGATGACAAGGGGAGGAGGAGGAAGAGGAAGAAGGAGAAGCAACGGTGAGGAGGAGGACAAAGATGAAGCCACAATGAGGAGGAGGAATTAGAAGAAGAAGAAGAAGCCAAGTGGAGGAGGAGGAGGAGGAAGAAAAAAAGAAGAGGCAACGATGAGGAGGAGGAAGAAGAAGGAAAACCCCCTCCTCCTCATTGTGGCCTCTGCTTCTTCTTCTTCCTCCTCCTCCTCCTCTCTCCTCCTCACCGTGGTTTCTTCATCTTCTACCTCCTCCTCATCGTACCTTCTTTTCTTCTTCTTCTTCTTCTTCTTCTTCTTCTTCTTCTTCCTTCTCCTCATTGAAGAAGGTGGAAGAAGAAGAAGAAGAAGAAGAAAAAGAAGTCAAGATGAGTAGGGGGAGGAGGAGGAGGAGGAGGAAGAAGAAGAACACAAAGTCACGTTGAGGAGGAGGAGGAGGAGAAGGAGGAGGAAGAAGAAACGATGAGGAGGAGGAAGTAGAAGAAGAAGAAGAAGCCAATAGGAGGAGGCGAAGGAGGAGGAAGAAGAAGAAGAACCCCCTCCTCATCGTGGCTTCTTCTTCTTCCTCCTCCACATCCAGCTCATCAATGCCTCTTCCTCCTCCTCCTCCTCCTCCTCCTCCTCCTCCTCCTCCTCCTCATTGTGGCTTCTTGCTCTTCTTCTTCTTCTTCCTCCTCCTCTCCTTCTCATCGTGGCTTTTTCTTTTTCTTCTTCTCCTCATCGCGGCTCTGTTCTTCTTCTTGTTGTTCTTCCTCCTCATCTGGGCTTCTTCTTCTTCGTCCTCCTCCTCCTCACTGTGGCTTCTTCCTCCTCCTCATCATGGCTTCTTTTTCTTCGTCCTCCTCCTCCTCTTTGTGGCTTCTTTCTCTTCCTCATAGTGGCTTCTTCTTCTTCCTCCTCCTCCTCATCGTGGCATGTTCTTCTTCTTCTTCTTCTTCCTCTTCTTCTTCCGGTGAGAGGAGTGAGAGTGGAAGAAGAGCTGAGAGACTGAGAAACGTGTATTCTTTTCTCTTTCTTATCTATTCTTTTGCACTGGGTGAAATATTATTGTAAGTGTTAGTGTTCTCGGGTTAGTGTTTGTTGGGTTAGTTTTTTGTTTGGGTGTCAGTGCTTTGTGGCCAGACGCGGTCTGGTCGGGAGGAGGAGGCCAGGTGAGGCCGTCATGGCAGCCGCAAGGTTTTCCTCCTTATCGAGGGATCATGCCATCAAGCTGGCGGCCGGTTCGCCCTGCAGCGTAGAGGACGTGGCCCTGGCCGTGGGCGAGCGGATCGGCCACGGCTCGGTCAAGTCCGCTGCTCGGATGAACCGAGCCGTTGTCTTATTTTTGGAGAAGGTGGAGCAGGTGAAGTTGCTGGTGGAGTCGGGGCTGACGGTGAACGGGCTGTTTGAAGCGGTGCAGCCGCTGTCGCAGCCCGCAGCCCGGATCACTCTGTCCAACGTGCCCCCCTTCATCAGCGATGATTTCCTGCTCCGGGAGTTGTCCCGACACGGAAAGGTGGTGTCTCCCATCAGAAAGCTGCTCTCCGGGTGCAAGTCTCCGCTGCTTCGCCATGTGGTGTCGCACCGGAGACAGTTGTACATGATATTAAACAACCGGGCAGAAGAGTTCAACTATCGGTTCATCGTGAGAGTCGATGACTTTGATTACACTCTGTTTGCTACATCTTCTCAATTAAAATGTTTCAGTTGTGGAGAGGAGGGCCACTTGGCCAGGGCGTGTCCGAGCCGCGGTGCGGCTCCGCCGGATCCGGCGGGGGGCGCGGCGGCTGCCGCGACTCCTGGCGGCAGGCCCGTCCCCGCCCCACGGCGGGGGGGGTCCGGGGGTGCGAGACGGACTGCAGGTTCGGACGGAGAAGAGGGAGCAAGGTCTGAAGCAGAACAGGAGAAGCAGGAACAGGAGGTGAATGGGAAAGATGGAGTTGTGGAGATGGAGGAAGGTGAGGTGAGGGAAACAGGTGAGGTGAGGGAGACAGGTGAGGTGAGGGAGACAGGTGAGGTGAGGGAGACAGGTGAGGTGAGGGAAACGGGTGAGGTGAGGGAAACAGGTGAGGTGAGGGAGACAGGTGAGGTGAGGGAAACAGGTGAGGTGAGGGAGACAGGTGAGGAGATCTCAGAAGCAGGAGGTGGGGGTGACGCACCGGGTGATGTGTGTGAGAAGAGTGGTGGTGGCTCTACTGGTGTGGCTGAGAAGACTGCTGGTGTGTGTGAAGCATCAGACTGGAAGCCGGTAGTGCTTAAGAGGCGTAGCAAACGCAAGAACATATTGCAGGTAGAGGGAGGAGGTAAGGCTGGACGACTGGAGGACGGAGCGGCTGCTGGAGACAGCAGCGACAATGAATCCTACATGTCGGACAGCAGTGAGCTCTCCCTCTCACAGACAAGTACAGTCACCGCCAGTCAAGGAGAAAAATTGTACACAGGCCAGATGATCAAGAGCTTTCTGCAGAAAACAAAAGGTGTTAAAAACCTTAATCTTGATCATCACTTCTCTGACAAGTTAATTTTTTTCCTATCAGCGAAACATATCATAAAACACAGAGCATCATCTGGTTTAACCGAACAAGAAATCTACAGGTTAAAAAAACAAATGATCAAAGTTAGAAAGCAAATTAATCTTTGAGTATGATGATGTGGCCTATGTTTGCTTTTATTACTTTTTGCAATTTTTATCTTTTTATCTCCCATATGGAGGGTTTTAGAGTGGGCACCCTGAATGTCAACGGAGCAAGGGAGGTAAAAAAGAGGGCACTTGTGTTGGACACAGCGAGGAGGAAACGCATTGATGTGTTGTTTTTACAGGAAGTTCACAGCGACCGGAATAATGAAGGGGATTGGGAAAGGGAGTGGGAGGGGCAGGTGGCTCTGAGCCACAACACCACACTGAGTGGAGGAGTAGGTATCCTCTTCTCCAGGAGGTTCACCCCATCCTCTTTAGAGGTGGAGCAAGTGGTGGAGGGGAGGTGCCTACTTGTCAAAGCCAAATTTGAAACGTTTACTCTGGTTTTTATGAATATTTATGCTCCCAATAATGGAGCAGAGAGGAGGAGCTTTTTAGAATTAGTGAACTCCAAACTTAACTGCTGCAGCTCGGAGGATTATTTATTTCTGGGTGGGGATTTTAATTGTACTGAGGCAGAGTTTTTAGACCGCAATCATGCAGAGCCACATCCAGCTTCCCAGCACACTCTGAAGCGGCTGGTCTACTCCCACGGCCTGGTGGATGTGTGGAGGAGGATGCATGCAGACTGTCGTCAGTACACCTGGTCCCACCTGAAAGAGGACAGAATCTCCCTAGCCAGACTAGATAGGTTTTATTGTTTTAAGCATCATTTTAATGTTTTTAGGGATTGTAGAATAGTGCCAGTGGGTTTTACTGACCACTCCTTGGTTTTTTGTGATGTGCATTTTAAAAATGTTTTACCAAAGAGTGAGTACTGGCATTTTAATTCTGTTTTAATTTTAGATAAAGGTTTTAAAGAGGTTTTAAGCTTTTTTTGGTGTGTTTTTAGAGACAGAAAAAGTGAATTTGATAGTCTTAGGCAGTGGTGGGACCTTGGGAAGATTCAAATAAAGCTTCTTTGTCAGCAGTATACTCTCAATGTTACACAGCACATGTGTAGATCTATCAAAGACCTGGAGAGTGAGATAGTGGAATTAGAAACATTTAGCCATTCCACAGGAAATCGAGGACATATTGAGGTCCTCAACTCCAAAAAAATGGCCTTGGCCAACCTGCTGGACTCCAGGATACAGGGGGCACTGGTCCGGTCCCGAATTCAAAACATCGCTGAGATGGATGCTCCCTCTAGCTTCTTTTTCGGTCTGGAGAAGAAGCACGGGCAGAGGAAGATAATCCACGCACTCCTCTCTGACACAGGGCAGGAACTGACTGAACCAGGCCAGATCCGGAGCAGAGCCACCCAGTTCTTCTCCTCCCTCTACTCATCAGAGTATGAGGAGAACCACGAGCTTGAGGAAGAGTTTTGTGGGGAATTACCTCAAGTGTCAGCTGACACCAACACCCGGCTGAGCCGAGCGCTCCAGCTGGAGGAACTGGCAGCCGCCCTACGCAGCATGCAGGGCAGAAAGGCACCAGGTATCGATGGACTTACGGTAGAGTTCTACAAAGAGTACTGGGACATCCTGGGCCCTGACCTGCTGCTTGTCCTGAATGAAAGCCTGGTCAGTGGTTCCCTCCCCCTCTCCTGCCGTAGAGCTGTAGTGGCCCTTCTCCCTAAGAAGGGGAACCTGCAGGAAATCAAGAACTGGCACCCTGTGTCACTGTTGTGCGTGGATTATAAGATTCTGTCCAAAGCTTTGGCCTCCAGACTGAGAGAAGCCATGGAGCAGGTAGTCCACCGGGACCAGACCTACTGCGTGCCCGGCAGATCTATGGTAGACAACGTCTACCTAATTCGTGATATTTTGGAGCTCTCCAGCTCATTGGACAGTAATGCTGGTCTCATTTCGTTAGACCAGGAAAAGGCATTTGACCGGGTTGAACACAATTTCCTCTGGAAGGTGATGGAGAGGTTTGGGTTCAGCTCAGGTTTCATTGCCATGATCCGTGTGCTGTATAATGACATTGAGAGTTTACTGAAGTTTAACGGCAGTCTGTGTGCTCCTTTCAGGGTGCATAGAGGCGTCCGGCAGGGCTGTGCCCTGTCTGGGATGCTCTATGCACTCTCCCTCGAACCTCTCCTCTCAAGGATACGCGCTAGTATTGATGGGCTGATTTTACCTGGTTTTAATAGCAACATCGTTTTATCTGCGTATGCAGATGACATAATTGTTTTAATAAAAACTCAAAATGATGTTGATATTTTAACTTTTTTAACTGATAAATATAAACGCTTGTCCTCGGCAAAGGTAAACTGGAGCAAAAGCGAAGCAATTGCCATTGGGAATTGGCCTAATGGCCTCCCAACACTCCCGCAAAGCCTGGCCTGGAAGACTGAAGGGTTAAAATACCTCGGTGTCTTTCTAGGGAGAAAGGCCATGGAGAAAAAAAATTGGGAGGGAGTAGAGGACAAGATTTGTGGTAAGATCAAGAAATGGAAGTGGCTACAGCCACAGATGTCCTACAGAGGCAGAATCTTGGTTTTAAATAATCTGTGCACGTCGCTCCTGTGGCACCAACTGTCTTGCCTGGATCCTCCCACTGGGCTTTTAGTAAGGATCCAGCAAAAAATAGTGAACTTTTTTTGGGATGGACTACATTGGGTGCCACAGGGGGTGTTGTTTTTACCGAGAGAGGAGGGGGGGCAGGGCCTCATCCACCTGGCCAGCAGGACGGCAGCGTTCAGGCTGCAATTCCTGCAGAGGTTCCTAGCTGGTCCAGCAGACCTGGTGTGGAGAGATGTGGCCAGCTGTATCTTCAGAAGGGTGAGTAACCTGGGACTGGATACTGCTCTGTTTTTAACTGATTCTAAATTTTTAAAATTAAATGGGATGCCTCCTTTTTATCAGAGTGCTTTTAAAGTATGGGCCTTTTTCAAAAGCAGCAGGGAGAAAAGAAGCTCCGACTCTCTGTTCTGGCTGCTGAAAGAGCCGTTGATCTATGGAGCCAGGCTGGACGTCTCCAGCGGATCCACGCCTGGGCTGACTGCGGCTCTGATCAAGACCAAGACACTGGACCTGCAGCGCCTGGTCAAATCTGCGGGGCCAGGTTTAACAGACTCTCAGGCACTGGGGCGTGTGCTGGGCCTCCAATCCAGCAGGATAGTGGAGAGGCTGCTGCAGCTCTGGAAAAGAAAATTAACTTCAGAAGAGAACAGGCTCCTCACAGAGTTTGGCGGGGGGGTGGAGCCAGACCCCACAGACCCTTTCCCTGGGATCCTACTGAAGCCTCGTTTTAACCAGGAGGGTCCTCTGCTGAGAGAGACCACTTTGAACCTGCACACTGTGCAAAAAAAGACCGTCTATAAGACCTGTGTTCAGTCTTTAAACGAAAAGACCTTGGGGGGTAGAGCACCCTGTGCATGGACAGAAAAACTGGGAGCTGCTGCTCCACAATGGAGGGTGCTCTACAAGCCTCCCCTGAAAAAAAGAACGGGTGACCTACAATGGAGAGTCCTTCACGGCGCCATTGCATCCAATGCTTTTACCTCCATTATCAACCCTGCTGTGTCCAACCAGTGCCCTTTTTGTAATATTAGGGAAACAACTTTTCACATTTTTAGTGACTGTGAAAGGCTCACAGCTTTTTTTACTCTTTTAACTTGTGTTTTTAAGCGTTTTAACCAAACGTTTTTAATCACTAAACTTATTTATGGGGCGGGGTACAGCAAGATCAATAAGAAAATGTGGCACCTTTTAAACTTCATCATAGGAGAAGCCAAAATGGCTATCTACATCTCCAGGAAAAATAAAATGGAAGGTCAATCAAACGTTGATGCGGCCTCAGTGTGGCGCTGCAACCTCCGTTGCAGGCTCAGATTGGAGTTCTCATTTTACAAGATCATAAAAAACCTGGGAAGCTTCTCTGACATGTGGTGCCACAAAAACATTTTGTGTGCTGTTTTAAACGATGAGCTAGTTTTTAGTGACATACTGAGAGAGTGAATGATTTATCTATTTATTTATGTATTTATTTATTTATTTTATGGAGATTTTATAAATATTGATAAGTCTGTATTCATGTAAAAAACAAGTATCGTTTTAACAGTGCACGTTGTCCCTGCACACAGAGATAAAGTGTTATTGTAAAATCAAAAATCTTCTTCTTCTTCTTCTTCTTCTTCTTCTTCTTCTTCGTCCATTATCTTCTTTCTCGCACTGCATGCCAGGTGCGCATGTGAGTGTGTTGCAGGTGGTGTGTTTGTGGGACAATGGAGTTAAGTGAGTGATTTGGCACAAAGTTTTTCCATCTTCATGCTGTCACTCTGTGGGAGAAGGTAAGGTGGTTTTACTTTTTCACTTGTTTGAGGCTTGTGGTTGAAGCTAGTGAGCGTTTGGAGCCGGACGGGGCATGGCGTCCCCCTCGGATGAGGGCGCACCGTCCTCATCATTGAAACATGGGATCAGGGTTGTGGCCGACCCGTGGTTTACTGTGGAGCAGGTGTTATTGGACCTGGGCGAGTGAGTGTGCCATGCAAACATTATATATGGGTCATGAATGAACAAGGCCATGGTTGCATTCCTGCATGAGGGTTCATGACCTCGTTGAGAGCGGGGTGGTTTTGGAAAATGAGTTTGTGACAGCGTCCCTCTGTTTGTCCCGTCTGCCAGAGTCACAGTGTCGGGCGTGCCCCGTTTATTTCTAATGAGAGTATTGAAAAAGAGCAGGTACGTTTTGGCAAGTTAGTAAGTGGTCTCAAACCTGTGCGTCTCGTCTCAGGTGCAAAGACGCCAGACTCCAGCACGAGCAAGAACTGAGGAGGTAATGTTTTATGTACCTCAATGATCCCAGCAGTGCGCTTGAACTGTCATTTGCTATTAAACATGAGAACAGACACTACACTCTGTATGTGAGCTCGGGGAGCATGAGGCATTTTGAGTGTGGTGACATCGGGCAGAAGCGTGCGTCCTGCCCCCATCGAGAAACCTGAGTCGGGGAGTCCGAGCAGGAGGAGGGAGGCGGGGAGGTAGCGGGTGCCGGTGCTGAGACGGATGAGACAGGAGTGACAGAGCAGGAGCAGCTACCCGAGTACTCCGGAGCTGTGGTGGCCCAGACTGAGGCAGAAATGCCAAGCCAGCCACAGGTGAGTGGTGCTAATATCGCAGAGATGGAGAGTGAGCAACAGGTGACTGACGAGACACAGGGAGACACTGTAAACAGTGCCCCGCCCCCCAGTTTCACACTATGGCCGGTCAGTATACATGGGTCCACGCCAGTGGGGGCAGTGCGAGTGCGGCCTGCCTGGACAGAATCTACACTAATCAAACACACCGTAACAGATTAAAGCAAGCTCAAATCATCCACATTGGGTTTTCAAACCATCAGTTGATGTTGACAGATTACTGTGTACCAGGATGCTGTCTTCGCTGCCATTACTTGTGACTGAATGTAAAATTACTACAGGACAAGGGTTTCATCAAGGCCTTTGAGGAGTTTTGGAAGCAGTGGAGGCTGAGGAAGGGGGACTTTGAGAACATTTTGAAATTGTGGGAAGTGGGGAAAAGCCAAATCAAACTCTTTGTTCAGCAGTACACCGCAAATACTCACAGTGGAGAAAGGGATCATCTAGAGCAGATGGAGAGAGAGGTGGCCATTTTGGAGGAGGGTGTCATCAGGGGAACAGGCAGCAGTGGCACTTGGTCAGGTAGGAGGGAGGTGCTGAGGAGTTTTATGAATGAAAAGGCCAAAAGGGCATTAGTGTTAACTGGGGTGGCTGCCATCTCAGATATAGATTGAACCTTTGCTTCACCAGCTCAGGGGGGTGCTGAGGGGCCTTACGGTGGAGCAGGTCTCACAGTTTCTTCATCTCTCAGCATATGCCGATGACATCACCGTTTGCATATCAGGACAGGAGGATGTGGAGATTGTAGAGGAAAAGCTATCTCTTTACGAGCGCGCCTCCTCTGCGAGGGGAAGTGGACCAAGTGTGAGGGCTTTCTGCCAGGTCGATGGGTCCACCAGGTTAGGCCCACCCTTCCTGCTGCAGTGGAGCACTGATGGGCTCAAGTACCTGGACGTGTACTTAGGGAATGAACAGTTCCAGACCAAGAACTGGGAGGGTCTTGTGGAAACGGTGAGTGCTCAGTTGTCTTGCTGGACATGGGTCCAGCCCCAGGTATCTTACAGGGGGGACGGCTCTGGTGGTTAACACCTTGGCTGCCTCCTGTTTGTGGCACCGCCTCACCATCCTGCAGCCTCCGGACTCTGTGATGGTGAACATACAGAGTAAGCTGGTGGATTTCTTTTCTTTTGGGGGGGAGGGGCACCACTGGCTAAGGGCTGCTGTACTCTACCTGCCTGTGGATGAAGAAGGACAGGGGCTCATTGACCTCTCCAGTCGTGTGGTGCAGCATCTGCTTGATGGCCCAGAGCAGCTGTGGACAGAGATGGCGGCCATCCTGCTCCATGGAGTTGGGGGGCTGGAACAACAATTGTGACATCACAATTGGATCACAGGGTGGAAAATTACGTCACAGGATGGACACTGACGTCACAATGTGGACAATGACATCACAAGGTGTAGAATGACATGACTAGTTGGGAAAAATGACGTCACAATGTGGATCATGACGTCACAAGGTGGACAATGACATCACAAAGTGGACAATGACATCTCAAGTGGATCACAGGGTGGACAATGACGTCACAATGTGGACAATGACGTCACAAGCCGTAGAATGACAGGACTAGGTGGATAAATGACGTCACAATGTGGATCATGACGTCACAAGGTGGACAATGATGTCACAGGGTGGACAATGACATCACAATTTTGACAATGGCATCACAAAGTGGACAATGACGTCACAATGTTGAAAATGACATCAAAATGTGAACAATTACATCACAATTGGATCATAGGTTGGACAATGACGTCACAATGTTGTCAATTACATTACAAGGTGGACAGTGACATCAAAATGACGTCACGGGGTACCCAATGACGTCATAACGTGTACAATGACGCCATAGGGTTGACACTGATGTCACAGGGTGGACAATGACGTCACAATGTTGTGAATGACATCACAAGGTGGACAATGAGAACCATGTGGACAATGACATCACAATGAGGTCACAGGGTATCCAATGACGTCATAAAATGTAAAATGACGTCACAATGTAGACGCTGACGTTCCGTGTACAATGATGTCACAAGGTGTAGAATGACATCACAAGGTGGACAAATGACGTCACAAGGTGGATCTTGACTTCACATTGCGGCTAGTGACGTCACAATGTCGACAATAACGTCACAGGGAGGACAATGACGTCAAAATGTGGATAATGACGTCACAGGGTGGACAGTGGCGTCACCATGTGGATTTGGCATCACAATGTGAACAATGAAATCACAACTGAATCACAGGGTGTACAATGACGTCACAATGTTGACAATGTCATTACAAGGTGGACAATGATGTCACAGTGTGGACAATGACATCACAATGTTGACAATGACATCAAAATGTGAACAATGAATCAAAATTGGATCACAGGTTGGACAATGACGTCACAGGGTACCCAATGATGTCACAGGGTGGATAATGACGTCACAGGGTGGACACTGACATCACAATATTTACAATGACGTCACAATGTGGATAATGACGTCACAATGTGAACAATGACATCACAAGTGGATCACAGGGTGGACAATGACGTCACAGGATGGACACTGACGTCACAATGTGGACAATGACGTCACAAGCTGTTGAATGACATGACTAGGTGGATAAATGACGTCACAATGTGGATCATGACGTCACAAGGAGGACAATGATGTGACAGGGTGAACAATGACATCACAATTGGATCACAGGGTGTACAATGACATCACAAGGCGGGTAATGACGTCACAGGGTGGATAATGACGTCACAATGTTGTCAATGAAATCACAGTGGACAATGACATCACAAATTACATCAAAATGACGTCACAGGGTACCCAATGACGTCATAACATGTACAAGGTGGACAAATGACGTCACAACGTGGACAATGACCTCACAGGGTGGACAGTGGCGTCACCATGTGGACTATGCCATCACAATGTGGAAAATGACATTACAATATTGACAATTAAATCAAAAGGTAAACCATGATGTCACAAGGTGGACAATGACATCAAAATGACGTCACGGGTTACCCAATGACGTCATAACGTGTACAATGACCTCATAGGGTTGACACTGACGTCACAGGGTGGACAATGACGTCACAATGTTGTGAATGACATCACAAGGTGGACAATGAGAACCATGTAGACAATGACATCACAATGATGTCACAGTCCCAATGACGTCATAACATGTACAATGACGTCACAATGTGGACACTGACGTTCCAATGTGTACAATAACGTCACAACGTGTAGAATGACATCGCAAGGTGGACAAATGATGTCCCAATGTGGATCTTGACTTCACATTGTGCTAATGACGTCACAATGTTGACAATGACATCACAGGGGGGACAATGACGGCAGAATGTGGATAATGACGGCACAGGGTGGACAGTGGCGTCATCATGTGGAATTTGGCATCACAATGTGAGCGATGAAATCACAATTTGTTCACAGGGTGTACAATGATGTCACAATGTTGACAATATCATCACAGGGTGTACAATGACGTCACAAGGCGGGTAATGACGTCATAGGGTTGATAATGACGTCACAATGTTGAAAATGTCATCACAATGTTGTCAATGACATCACAAGGTGGACAATGACATCACAAATGACATCACAATGACGTCACAACGTGCACAATGACGTCATAGGGTTGACACTGATGTCACAGTGTTGAGAATGACATCACAAGGTGGACAATGAAAACCATGTGGACAATGACATCACAATGACGTCACAGGGTATCCAATGACGTCATAACGTGTACAATGACGTCACAATGTGGATACCGACGTTCCAATGTGTACAATGACGTCACAAGGTGTAGAATGACATCACAAGGGGGATAAATGATGTCACAATGTGGATCTTGACTTCACATTGTGGCTAATGACGTCACAATGTTGACAATGACATCACAGGGAGGACAATGACGTCGCAGGGTGGAAAATGACGTCACAATGTTGTCAATTCCGTTTCGTTATTCCAATGTGGATAATGACGTCACGGGGGGACAGTGGCGTCACCATGTGGACTTTGGCATCACAATGTTGTCAATTCCGTCACAATGTGGACAATGAAAATGACGTCACAATGTTGTCAATTCCGTCACAATGTGGACAATGACATCACAATGTGAACAATGACATCACAATTGGACCACAGGGTGTACAATGACATCAGAAGGCGGGTAATGACGTCATAGGGTTGACAATGACGTTACAGGGTGGATAATGACGTCACAATGTTGTCAATGACATCACAAGGTGGACGATGACATCACAAATGACATCAAAATGACGTCACAGGGTACCCAATGACGTCATAACATGTACAAGGTGGATAAATGACGTCACAATGTGGATCTTGACGTCGTAACATGTACAATGACGTCACAATGTGAACACTGACGTCACAAGGTGTAGAATGACATCACAAGGTCGATAAACTACGTCACTGTCCACCCTGTGAGGATAATGACCTCACAGGGTGGACAGTGGCGTCACCATGGGGACTATGACATCACAATGTGAACAATGAAATCACAATTGGATCACATGGTGTACTATGACGTCACAATGTTGACAATGTCATCACAAGGTGAACAATGATGTCAGAGTGTGGACAATGACATCACAATGTTGACAATGACATCACAATTGGATCCCATGATGGACAATGACGTCACAATGTTGACAATGACATCACAATGTGGACAATGACATCGCAAGGTAAACAATGACGTCACATGGTGGACAATGACATCGCAATGTGAACAATGACATCACAGGGTGGACAATGACGTCACAATGTGAATCTTGACTTCACACTGTGGCTAATGACGTCACAATGTCATTAGACATCACAGGGAGGACAATGACGTCACAATGTGGATAATGACGTCACAGGGGGACAGTGGCGTCACCATGTGAACTTTGGCATCACAATGTTGTCAATTCCGTCACAGTGTGGACAATGACATCACAATGTGAACAATGACATCACATTTGGATCACAGGGTGTCATTGTGGACAATGACATCACAATGTGAACAAAGACATCACAATTGGATCACAGGGTGTACAATGACATCACAAGGCGGGTAATGACGTCATAGGGTTGACAATGACGTCACAGGGTGGATAATGACGTCACAATGTTGTCAGTGAAATCACAAGGTGGACAATGACATCACAAATGACATCACAATGACGTCACAGGGTACCCAATGACGTCATAACATGTACAAGGTGGATAAATGGCGTCACAATGTGGATCTTGACGTCATAACATGTACAATGACGTCACCATGTGGACACTGACGTCACGATGTGTACAATGACGTCACAAGTTGTAGAATGACATCACAAGGTGGATAAATGACGTAATCACTAACGTCATTACCAACGTTAGACCCCCTCACCAACATTACACCACCTAATCAACAGCGTTAGGAAAACTCATCACCAATATTAGACAAACTCATCACCAACGTTAGACCACATCATCACCAAAAGGAGACCACCTCATCACCAACCATAAACCACCTCAGCACCAAAGTTAGACCACCTCATCACCAACGTTAGACCACCTCAACGACATAGACCTCCTCATCACCAAAAATAGACCACCTCATCACCAACCATAAACCACCTCAGCACCAAAGTTAGACCAACTCATCATCAACGTTAGACCAACTCATTACCAACTGTAAACCGCCTCATCACCAACGTTGGTAATCACAAACGTCATTACCGTTTAACCCCCTCACCAACATTACACCACCTAATGACCAGCGTTAGAAAAACTCATCACCAATATTAGACAAACTCATCACAAAAGTTAGACCACCTCATCACCAACAATAGACCACCTCATCACCAACCATAGACCACCTCATCACCAATGTTAGACCATCTCATTATGAACCGTAGACCAACTCATTACCAATGTAAAACCACCACACAACCAACCGTAGACCAACTCATCACCAACAACAGACCGCCTCACCAATGTTGGACAACCTCATCACCAACGTTAGACCACCCCATTATCAACTCATTACCAACGTTAGACCACCTCATTACCAACGTTGGACCACCTCATCAACAACGTTAGACCACCTCATCACCAACGTTAGACCACCACATTACCAACTCATTACCAACGTTAGACCACCTCATCACCAAAGTTAGACCACCCAATTACCAACTCATTACCAACGTTCGGCCACTTCATCACCAACGTCAGACCACCTCATCCCCAACGTTAGTCCAACTCATCACCAACGTCAGACCACCTCATCACCAACGTTAGACCACCTCATTTTGAAGGTTGGACCACCTCATCACCAACGTTAGACCACCCCATTACCAACTCATTACCAATGTTCGAGCACCTCATCACCAACGTTAGACCACCTCATCAACAACGTTAAACTAACTCATCACCAACGTTAGACCACCCCATTACCAACTCTACCAACCTTCGACCACCTCATCACCAACGTTAGACCACCTCATCACCTCATCACCAACATTAGACCAACTCATCACCAACGTCAGACTACCTCATCACAACATTAGACCACCTCATTTCCAACGTTGGACCACCTCATCACAAACGTTAGACCACCCCATTACTAACTCATTACCAACATTCGATCACCTCATCACCAACGTTATACCACCTCATCACCAACGTTCGACCACCTCATCACCAACATCAGACCACCTCATCACCAACGTTAGACCACCTCATCACCAACGTTAGACCACCTTTCACCAACGTTAGACCACCTCATTTCCAAAGTTGGACCACCTCATCACCAACGTTAGACCACCCCATTACCAACGTTAGACCACCACATTACCAAATCATTACAACGTTCGACCACCTCATCACCAATATTAGACCAGCTTATCACCAGCGTTAGACCACCTCATTTCCAACGTTGGACAACGTCATCACCAACGTTCAACGACCTCGTCACCAACGTAAGACCACCCCATTACCAACTCATTACCAACCTTCGACCACCTCATCACCCACGTTAGACCACCTCATCACCAAAGTTAGACGAACTCATCACAAACATTAAACCACCCCATTACCAAATCATTACCAATGTTAGACCACCTCATCACCAACATTAGACCAACTAATGACCAACGTTAGACCACCCCATTACCAACTCATTACCAACGTTCGACCACCTCATCACCAACGTCTGACCAACTCATCACCAATGTTAGACAACCTCAATTCCAACGTTGGACAACCTCATCACCAAAGTTAGACCACCTCATCACCAACGTTAGACCACCTCATTTCCAAAGTTGGACCACCTCATCACCAACGTTAGACCACCCCATTACCAACTCATTACCAACTTAAGACCACCTCATCACCAACGTTCGGCCACCTCATCACCAACGTTAGACCACCTCATCACCAACGTTAGACCACCACATTACCAACTCATTACAACGTTCGACCACCTCATCGCCAACATTAGACCAGCTTATCACCAGCGTTAGACCACCTCATTTCCTACGTTGGACAACGTCATCACCAACGTTCAACGACCTCGTCACCAACGTAAGACCACCCCATTACCAACTCATTACCAACCTTCGACCACCTCATCATCCACGTTAGACCACCTCATCACCAAAGTTAGACGAACTCATCACAAACATTAAACCACCCCATTACCAAATCATTACCAACGTCTGACCACCTCATCACCAACATTAGACCAACTAATGACCAACGTTAGACCACCGCATTACCAACTCATTACCAACGTTCGACCACCTCATCACCAACGTTGGACCACCTCATCAACAACGTTAGACCACCTCATCACCAACGTTAGACCACCACATTACCAACTCATTACCAACGTTACGTTGGACCACCTCATCAACAACGTTAGACCACCTCATCACCAACGTTAGACCACCACATTACCAACTCATTACCAACGTTAGACCACCTCATTACCAACGTTGGACCACCTCATCAACAACGTTAGACCACCTCATCACCAACGTTAGACCACCACATTACCAACTCATTACCAACGTTAGACCACCTCATCACCAAAGTTAGACCACCCAATTACCAACTCATTACCAACGTTCGGCCACTTCATCACCAACGTCAGACCACCTCATCCCCAATGTTAGTCCAACTCATCACCAACGTCAGACCACCTCATCACCAACGTTAGTCCACCTCATTTTGAACGTTGGACCACCTCATCACCAACGTTAGACCACCCCATTACCAACTCATTACCAATGTTCGAGCACCTCATCACCAACGTTAGACCACCTCATCAACAACGTTAAACTAACTCATCACAAACGTTAGACCACCCCATTACCAACTCTACCAACCTTCGACCACCTCATCACCAACGTTAGACCACCTCATCACCTCATCACCAGCATTAGACCAACTCATCACCAACGTCAGACCACCTCATCACCAACATCAGACCACCTCATCACCAACGTTAGACCACCTCATCACCAACGTTAGACCACCTATTCACCAACGTTAGACCACCTCATTTCCAAAGTTGGACCACCTCATCACCAACGTTAGACCATCCCATTACCAACGTTAGACCACCACATTACCAACTCATTACAACGTTCGACCACCTCATCACCAATATTAGACTAGCTTATCACCAGCGTTAGACCACCTCATTTCCAACGTTGGACAACGTCATCACCAACGTTCAACGACCTCGTCACCAACGTAAGACCACCCCATTACCAACTCATTACCAACCTTCGACCACCTCATCACCCACGTTAGACCACCCCATCACCAAAGTTAGACGAACTCATCACAAACATTAAACCACCCCATTACCAAATCATTACCAATGTTAGACCACCTCATCACCAACATTAGACCAACTAATGACCAACGTTAGACCACCCCATTACCAACTCATTACCAACGTTCGACCACCTCATCACCAACGTCTGACCAACTCATCACCAATGTTAGACAACCTCAATTCCAACGTTGGACAACCTCATCACCAAAGTTAGACCACCTCATCACCAACGTTAGACCACCTCATTTCCAAAGTTGGACCACCTCATCACCAACGTTAGACCACCCCATTACCAACTCATTACCAACTTAAGACCACCTCATCACCAACGTTCGGCCACCTCATCACCAACGTTAGACCACCTCATCACCAACGTTAGACCACCACATTACCAACTCATTACAACGTTCGACCACCTCATCGCCAACATTAGACCAGCTTATCACCAGCGTTAGACCACCTCATTTCCTACGTTGGACAACGTCATCACCAACGTTCAACGACCTCGTCACCAACGTAAGACCACCCCATTACCAACTCATTACCAACCTTCGACCACCTCATCATCCACGTTAGACCACCTCATCACCAAAGTTAGACGTACTCATCACAAACATTAAACCACCCCATTACCAAATCATTACCAACGTCTGACCACCTCATCACCAACATTAGACCAACTAATGACCAACGTTAGACCACCGCATTACCAACTCATTACCAACGTTCGACCACCTCATCACCAACGTTGGACCACCTCATCAACAACGTTAGACCACCTCATCACCAACGTTAGACCACCACATTACCAACTCATTACCAACGTTAGACCACCTCATTACCAACGTTGGACCACCTCATCAACAACGTTAGACCACCTCATCACCAACGTTAGACCACCACATTACCAACTCATTACCAACGTTAGACCACCTCATCACCAAAGTTAGACCACCCAATTACCAACTCATTACCAACGTTCGGCCACTTCATCACCAACGTCAGACCACCTCATCCCCAATGTTAGTCCAACTCATCACCAACGTCAGACCACCTCATCACCAACGTTAGTCCACCTCATTTTGAACGTTGGACCACCTCATCACCAACGTTAGACCACCCCATTACCAACTCATTACCAATGTTCGAGCACCTCATCACCAACGTTAGACCACCTCATCAACAACGTTAAACTAACTCATCACAAACGTTAGACCACCCCATTACCAACTCTACCAACCTTCGACCACCTCATCACCAACGTTAGACCACCTCATCACCTCATCACCAGCATTAGACCAACTCATCACCAACGTCAGACCACCTCATCACCAACATCAGACCACCTCATCACCAACGTTAGACCACCTCATCACCAACGTTAGACCACCTATTCACCAACGTTAGACCACCTCATTTCCAAAGTTGGACCACCTCATCACCAACGTTAGACCATCCCATTACCAACGTTAGACCACCACATTACCAACTCATTACAACGTTCGACCACCTCATCACCAATATTAGACCAGCTTATCACCAGCGTTAGACCACCTCATTTCCAACGTTGGACAACGTCATCACCAACGTTCAACGACCTCGTCACCAACGTAAGACCACCCCATTACCAACTCATTACCAACCTTCGACCACCTCATCACCCACGTTAGACCACCCCATCACCAAAGTTAGACGAACTCATCACAAACATTAAACCACCCCATTACCAAATCATTACCAATGTTAGACCACCTCATCACCAACATTAGACCAACTAATGACCAATGTTAGACCACCCCATTACCAACTCATTACCAACGTTCGACCACCTCATCACCAACGTCTGACCAACTCATCACCAACGTTAGACAACCTCAATTCCAACGTTGGACAACCTCATCACCAAAGTTAGACCACCTCATCACCAACGTTAGACCACCACATTACCAACTCATTACAACGTTCGACCACCTCATCACCAATATTAGACCAGCTTATCACCAGCGTTAGACCACCTCATTTCCAACGTTGGACAACGTCATCACCAACGTTCAACGACCTCGTCACCAACGTAAGACCACCCCATTACCAACTCATTACCAACCTTCGACCACCTCATCACCCACGTTAGACCACCTCATCACCAAAGTTAGACGAACTCATCACAAACATTAAACCACCCCATTACCAAATCATTACCAACGTCTGACCACCTCATCACCAACATTAGACCAACTAATGACCAACGTTAGACCACCCCATTACCAACTCATTACCAACGTTCGACCACCTCATCACCAACGTCTGACCAACTCATCACCAACGTTAGACAACCTCAATTCCAACGTTGGACAACCTCATCACCAAAGTTAGACCACCTCATCGCCAACGTTAGACCACCACATTACCAACTCATTACAACGTTCGACCACCTCATCACCAATATTAGACCAGCTTATCACCAGCGTTAGACCACCTCATTTCCAACGTTGGACAACGTCATCACCAACGTTCAACGACCTCGTCACCAACGTAAGACCACCCCATTACCAACTCATTACCAACCTTCGACCACCTCATCACCCACGTTAGACCACCTCATCACCAAAGTTAGACGAACTCATCACAAACATTAAACCACCCCATTACCAAATCATTACCAATGTTAGACCACCTCATCACCAACATTAGACCAACTAATGACCAACGTTAGACCACCCCATTACCAACTCATTACCAACGTTCGACCACCTCATCACCAACGTCTGACCAACTCATCACCAACGTTAGACAACCTCAATTCCAACGTTGGACAACCTCATCACCAAAGTTAGACCACCTCATCACCAACGTTAGACCACCTCATTTCCAAAGTTGGACCACCTCATCACCAACGTTAGACCACCTCATTACCAACATTGGACCACCTCATCACCAACGTTCGGCCACCTCATCACCAACGTCTGACCAACTCATCACCAACGTTAGACAACCTCAATTCCAACGTTGGACAACCTCATCACCAAAGTTAGACCACCTCATCACCAACGTTAGACCACCTCATTTCCAAAGTTGGACCACCTCATCACCAACGTTAGACCACCTCATTACCAACATTGGACCACCTATTCACCAACGTTCGGCCACCTCATCACCAACGTTAGACCACCTCATCACCAACGTTAGACCACCACATTACCAACTCATTACAACGTTCGACCACCTCATCACCAACATTAGACCAGCTTATCACCAGCGTTAGACCACCTCATTTCCAACGTTGGACAACGTCATCACCAACGTTCAACGACCTCGTCACCAACGTAAGACCACCCCATTACCAACTCATTACCAACCTTCGACCACCTCATCACCCACGTTAGACCACCTCATCACCAAAGTTAGACGAACTCATCACAAACATTAAACCACCCCATTACCAAATCATTACCAACGTCTGACCACCTCATCACCAACATTAGACCAACTAATGACCAACGTTAGACCACCCCATTACCAACTCATTACCAACGTTAGACCACCGCAATACCAACTCATTACCAACGTTCGACCACCTCATCACCAACGTCTGACCAACTCATCACCAACGTTTGACAACCTCAATTCCAACGTTGGACAACCTCATCACCAAAGTTAGACCACCTCATCACCAACGTTAGACCACCACAATACCAACTCATTACCAACGTTAGATCACCTCATTACCAACATTGGACCACCTCATCAACAACGTTAGACCACCTCATCACCAACGTTAGACCACCACATTACCAACTCATTACCAACGTTAGACCACCTCATCACTGTCCATCATCATTGTCCACATTATGATGTCATTGTCCAACCTGTGATCCAATTGTGATATCATTGTTCACATTTGGATGTCCTTGTCCACATCGTGATGTCATTGTCCACCCTGTGAAGTCATTATCCACGTTGTGATTTCATTGTCCACCCTATCACGTCATTGTCCACATTGTGATGTAATTGTTCACCCTGTGATGTCATTGTCCACTAAGACGCAGAAGCCAAAGTCCAAGCCCAAGTCCAAGCCCAAGCCCTCGAAGCCCAAGCCCTCGAATCCCAAGCCCAAGCCCAAGATGAAACAGCCCAAGGGATGTCTCATGTGAGCAGAGTCCAGCAGGCTGCTCCCAACCACAGGGTTGTGGAAGAGCGGCTCTTCTCCTGCATGACCATACGGCTCCTCCCTAGAGATGGACAGCACCGAGCTCCAGGCTTTCAGCACAGAGCGATAAAAAGCTGTTTTCCCTCTCAGGTCCACACCATTTAGGTCCATGAGGAGCAGGTGTTTGTGGTAATCCAGCTCCCCCACTCCACGGCATGGAGCAGGATGGTTGCCATCTCTGTCAACAGCTGCTGCGGGCCATAAAGCAGACGCTGCACCACACGGCTGGAGAGGTCAGTGAGCCCCTGTCCTTCTTCATCCACAGGCAGGTAGACTACAGCAGCATTTAGTCAGTGGTGCCCTCCCCCAAAAGAAATCCACCAGCTCTATCGTGTTTCTGTCTAGAGAATGAGTTGCGCAAGTTCCAGTCCCCACCCACATTTATCACAGAGCTACTGTTATAATTTTTGAGCTGCTTGTTCAATGCCCGGTGTACTGGTGAGTTTTGTGCGTACAGGTTTATAAATACAAAATGTGTCTCTCTGACTGTGCCCTGCACTACCTGCAGTCTACCTCCCTCTACCTCCAGGTGAGTAGCCCCTCCTAAGCCCACCCGGTCTGACACCAAGACTGCCACTCCCACACTTACATTAGAACCATGGCTCATAACTACTGGCCCTGACCACACCCTTCTCCAATCTGCCTCATTGTCTGCAGTACTGTGTGTCTCCTGCAGGAGTAATACATCAATGTGTTTGAGTTTCATCACTTCAGCCACAGCTGCCTGCCTTTCTTGATCTCTCCCACCATTAATGTTGAGCATCCCTATTCTAAGGCTCTCCATAGAATAAAGAAAGAAAGAAAAAGAGGACAGGAGACAGAAACTAACCACAAGTAGAGAAAGAGACACCACTGTGCACCATCCATTATTACAGTTTAGAGTCCCCCTTCCCCTCTCTTTCCTTTCTAATCTGACCTACCAGTTTAGACAATCTGTATCTCTTCTTTTGGCTTAACTGATCAAATCCAATCTGCTTCTTTACTTTCTTGACTGAAGTGATCAAATTATCAAGATCAGGGAAGAAATCTTGTACATTCACCGTTTTCCTCCCATAAGTAGCATCCAAAGTCATTAATGTCTCTGACGGAGTAAACAGGAGGATCGTCCTGCCCCGCCTCCTGAGAGATGTCTGACAATTGTGACAGTGTATCATCCATGTCTTCCTCCTCATCCTCACACTGCATACTGCTGCCCCTCTCCTCTTTACCGCTGCATGCTGGCTCCACCCTGCCTTCTCCGACAGCCCCATGCTCTGCGCCCGGAGACGGGGGCAGGGCACTGTTTACAGTGTCTCCCTGTGTCTCGTCAGTCACCTGTTGCTCTCTCTCCATCTCTGCGATATAAGCACCACTCACCTGTGGCTGGCTGGGCATTTCTGCCTCAGTCTGGGCCACCACAGCTCCGGAGTACTCGGGTAGCTGCTCCTGCTCTGTCACTCCTGTCTCATCCGTCTCAGAACCGGCAACCGCTGCCTCCCCGCCTCCCTCCTCCTGCTTGGACCCCCCGACTCGGGCTCCTCGATGGGGGCAGGACGCACGCTTGTGCCCGATGTCACCACACTCAAAACGCCTCATGCTCCCCGAGCTCACATACAGAGTGTAGTGTCTGTTCTCATGTTTAACAGCAAATGACAGTTCAAGCGCACCGCTGGGATCATTGAGGTACATGAAGCATTGCCTCCTCAGTGCCTGCTGGTGCTGGAGTCTGGCGTCTTTGCAGCCGAGACGCACAGGTTTGAGACCACTCGCTAACTTGCCAAAACGTACCAGCTCTTTTTCAATACTCTCATTAGAAATAAACGGGGCACGCCCAACACTGTGACTCTGGCAGACGGGACAAACAGAGGGACACTGTCACAAACTCATTTTCCAAAACCACCCTGCTCTCAACGAGGTCATGAACCAAGCGCACATCACCCAGGAATGCAACCATGGCCTTGTTCATTCATGACCCATATATAATGTTTGCATGGCACACCCACTCCCCCAGGTCCAACAACACCTGCTCCACAGTAAACCACGGGTCGGCCACAACCCTGATCCCATGTTTCAACGACGAGGATGGTGCGTCCTCATCCGAGGGGGACGCCATGCCCCGTCCGGCTCCAAACGCTCACTAGCTCCAACCACAAGCCTCAAACAAGACAAAAAATAAAACCACCTTACCTTCTCCCACAAACACAACACTTGCAACACACTCACAAGTGTGCACCCAGCATGCAGTGCAACATGCATGCGACAGAAGAATGTATGTTGAAGAAGAAGCCACGATGAGGAAGAGGAGGACGAAGAAGAAGAAGCCATGATGAGGAGGAGGAAGAAGCCACAATGAGGAGGAGGAGGACGAAGAAGAAGAAGAAGCCACAATGAAGAGGATAAAAAGAAGCCACAATGAGGAGGAGGAAGAAAAAGAATAAAAAGCCACGATGAGGAGGAGGAAGGGGTTCTCCTTCCTCTTCCTCCTCCTCCCCTACTCATCCTGACTTTGTCTTCTTCTTCTTTTTCATCCTCCTCCTCATAGTGGCTTTTCTATTTGAAAGAAGAAGCCTTGTTCTTCTTGTTCTTGTTCTTGTTCGTGTTGTCCTTTTTCTTTTTCGTCCTCCTCGTGGCTTCTTCCTCCTCCTCCTCCTCCTCCTCCTCCTCATTTTGGATTCTTCTTCCTCCTCATCATTGTGGCTTTCTTCTTCTTGTTCTTGTTCTTGTTCTTCTTTTTCTTCTTGTTCTTCTTCTTGTTCTTCTTCTTCTTGTTGTTCTTGTTGTTCTTGTTCTTCTTCTTCTTCTTCTTCTTTTTCTTCTTCTTCCACCTTCTGCAATGAGGAGAAGCTAGGAGGAGAAGAAGAAGAAGAAGAAGAAGAAGAAAAGAAACCACGATGAGGAGGAGGAGGAGGAGGAAGCAGAAGAAGAGGCCACAATGAGGAGGAGGGAGTTTTCTTTCTTCTTCCTCCTCCTCCTCCTCCTCATCGTGGCCTCTTCTTCTTCTTCCTCCTCCTCATCCTCCTCATTGTGGATTCTTCTTTCTCCTTCTCATTGTGGCTTTTTTCTTCTTCTTCTTCTTCTTCTTGTTCTTCTTCTTCATCCTCCTCCATTTCTTCATTGTGGGTTCTTCTTCTTCGTATTCTTCCTCATAATGATAAAAGAAGAGGAAGAAGAAGCTACTATGACAGCCACCTCTTCCTCATTGTGGCTTCTTCTTCTTCTTCTTCTTCCTCTTCCTCCTATTCATCATGGATTCTTCCTCCTCCTCATCATCATGGCTTCTTCCTCCTCTTCCTCCTCATGGCTTGTTCCACTATGAGGAAGAGGACGTAGAAGAAGTAAAGCCGAGATGAGAAGGAGGAAGAAGAAGAAGCCACAATGAGGAGGAACAGGAAGAAGAAGTAGAAGCCAAGACAAAGAGGAAGAGGAGGAAGAAGAAGAGGCCATGATGAGGAGGAGGAGGAAGAAGAAGTAGAACCCACGATGAAGAAATGGAGGGTGATGAAGAAGAACAAGAACAAGAACAAGAAGAAGAAGAAAAAAAGCCACAATGAGGAGGAGGAAGAAGAATCCACAATGAGGAAGAGGGGGAGGAAGAAGAAGAAGAAGAGGCCACGATGAGGAGGAGGAGGAAGAAGAAAGAAAACTCCCTCCTCCTCATTGTGGCCTCTGCTTCTTCTTCTGCTTCCTCCTCCTCCTCATCATGGCTTCTTGTGTTCTTTTTCTCCTACTTCTTGAGGAAGATGAAGTAGAAGCCACGATGAGTTGTAGTTCTAAGTTCTTCCCGTCGCACATGCAGGCTGAACTGTTGGTCTGGTATTGGTAACTTTTCTGTTGTCATAGGTGACATCATTATGATGTCATCACCAGTGATGTCACAGTATAGATTTCTGGCTTTGATGTCTGGAGTTCCGGAGTCCAGCTGATGTTTACATTCAGTAACAAGCTGTCAGGCTGAGGGGAGCTAACGTACAGCTAGCCGTGAAGCTAACAGGAAACCACAATAGCAAAGGTATGTTTGAATCTCATTAATAAATGTGGTCAAACAGCATCACATTTCCATCATCTTCATCTCCTCATTGTGGCTTCTTCTTCCTCCTCTTTCTCCTCCTCCTCGTCCTCCTCCTCCTCCTCCACCTCATCTTCATCTCATCATGGCTTATTCTTCTTCTTCCTCTTCCTCATCGTGACTTCTTTTTCGTATTTTGGCTTTTTGTTCTTCCTCCCCAAGTCTTCTTCCACTTCTTCTTCCTCCTCCTCCTCATGGTCGATTTTTCTTCTTCTTCCTCCTTGTCATCTTGTCTCCTCATCGTGGCATCTTCCTCTTCTTTTTCTTCCTCTTCCTCTTTGCTTCTTCTTCCTCATCCTCCTCCTCTTCCTCCTCATTGTGGCATCTTCTTCTTCTTCTTCTTCTTCCTCCTCCTCATTGTGGCTTCGTCTTCCTCTTCTGCCTCCGCATCCTTGTTTCTACTTCTTCTTCAACTTCTTCTTCGTCCTCCTCCTCGTGGTATCCATCTCTTCTTCTTCCTGCTCCTCCTTCTCCTCCTCCTCCTCCTCCTCTTGACTTCTTCTTCATCGTCATCTTTCCCCTCTTTCTTCTCATCATGGCAACTTCTTCTTCTTCTTCTTCTTCTTCTTCTTCTTCTTCTTCTTCTTCTTCTTCTTCTTCTTCTTCTTCCTCCTCCTCCTCCTTCTCCTCATTGTGGCTTCGGCTTCTTCATCCTCCTCCTCCTCAACATCATTGCTTCTTCTTCTTCCTTTCATCGTGGCTTCTACTTCCTCCTCTTCCTCAAATCTTCTTCTTCTTCTTCTTCTTCTTCTTCCTCCTCCTCATCGTGGCTTTTTCTTCTTGAAAGAAGAAGCTTTGTTTTTCTTGCTCTTGGTGTTCCTCTTCTTCTTCTCATGCTCCTCCTCTTTCTCCTCATCATAGCTTCTTCTTCTTCTTTTCCTCCTTTTCCTCCTCGTCATGACTTCTTTTTCTTCCTCTCATCGTGGCTTTTTCTTCTTCCTCCTCAAGTCGTCTTTGACTTCTTCTTCTTCTTCATCCACCTCCTTATCGTGGCATCTTCCTCTTCTTCTTCTTCTTCTGCATCCTCCTTCTCCTCCTCCTCCTCTTGACTTCTTCTTCCTCATCCACCTCTTCTTTCTGCTCATCATGGCTTCTTTTTCGTCTTCCTCCTCATCGTGGCATCTTCCTCTTCTTCTTCCTCCTCCTCCTCATCATGGCTTCTTCTTCTTACTCCTCCTCCTTCTCCTTCTCTTCTCCTTCTTCTTCTTCCTCCTCCTCATCGTGTCTTCCCAATGAGGAGGAGGAAGAGGAGGAGGAGTAGGAAGAAGAAGAAGCAGAAGAAGCCACAATGAGGAAGAGGACGTAGAAGAAGTAGAAGCCACGGTGAGTTTCTGTTGTCTTCCTTGTTGAAAATGTTCTAACGGCAGAATGTTGTCTGATAGAAGGTATGAAATCACCTGAATTGTAGTTCTGAGTTCTTCCCGTCGCACATCCAGGCTGAACTGTTGGTCTGGTATTCATAACTTTTTTGTTGTCATAGGTGACATCATCGTGATGTCATCACCAGTGATGTCACAGTATAGATTTCTGGCTTTGATGTCTGGAGTTCCGGAGTCCAGATGATGTTTACATTCAGTAACAAGCTGTCAGGCTGAGGGGAGCTAACGTACAGCTAGCCGTGAAGCTAACAGGAAACCACAATAGCAAAGGTATGTTTGAATCTCATTAATAAATGTGTTCAAACAGCAGCTTTCATATTTTTGGCAATATATTTAATCATTGTTATTAGGTTTTGACCATGTTTGATGTTTTTAGTTTTATCATTTACTATCGACAACTCAGGTGATTTCATACCTTCTATCAGACAACATTCTGCTGTTTTCCTCATTTTCAACACGGAAGACAACAGAAACTCATCTTGGCTTCTACTTCTTCTACTTCATCTTCCTCATCACGGCTTCTTCTTCTTCTTCCTCCCCATCATAATGGCTTCTTCTGCTTCTTCTTCTTCTTCTTCCTCCCTGTCATAATGGCTTCTTCTGCTTCTTCTTCTTCTTCTTCTTCTTCTTCCTGCTCCTCCTCCTCCTCCTTATTGGGAAGACACGATGAGGAGCAGGAAGAAGGTGAAAGAAGATGACACGATAAGGAAGAGAGGGAGAGAAAGAAGAAGAAGGAGAAGAAGCCACAATGAGGAGGAGGAGTAAGAAGAAGAAGAAGAAGAACACTTCTTTTTCTTCCTCTCATTGTGGCTTCTTCCTCCTCCTCCTCCTCCTCCTCCTCCTCCTCCTCCTCATCTCCTTGAATTCTTTTCCTTCCTCCTCCTCCTCCTCTTTTTCTCCTCATCGTGGCTCTTGTTCCTCCTCCTCCTAACCGTGGCTTCTTCTTCTTCTTTATCTTCTTCCTCTTCCTATTCATCGATTGTTCTTCTTCTTCCTCGTCTTCCTCCTCATCTTCCTCCTCCTCCTCATTGTGAAGACACGTTGAGGAGGAGGAAGGTTGAAGAAGAAGAAGAAGCCACGATGAGGAAGAAGAAGAAGAAGCTACTATGAGAAGGACAAGAAGAAGAAGCCACTATGAAGGGGAGGAAGAAGAAGAAGAAGAAGAAGAAGAAGAAGAAGAAGAAGAAGGAAAACAAGTCGAAGACTTGAGGAGGAAGAAGAAAAGGAGGAGGAGGAGGAAGAAGAAGCCACGATGAGGAGGAGGACGCAGAAGAAGAAACCACGATTGGGAGGAGGAAGAGGAAGAAGAAGAAAAAAAAGAAGTCTTGAGGAGGAAGAAAACACCACGATAAGATGAGGATAAGGAAGTCATGATGAGGAGAAAGAAGAGGAGGAAGAAGAAGAAGCCACGATTAGGAGGAGGAGGAAGAAGAAGTAGAAGCCAAGGTGAGGAAGAGGAGGAAGAAGAAGAACTGATGATGAAGAGGATGAAAAAGTGTTGAAGAAGCCTTGAGGAGGAAGAAAAAAAAGCCAGAGGAGAAGAAAAAGAAGAAGAAGAAGAAGAAGAAGGAGGAGGAGGAGGAGAAGGCACGGTGAGGAGGAGGAGGAAGAAGGAAAACCCACGATGAGGAAGTGGAGGATGAAGAAGAAGAAGAAGAAGAAGCCACGATGACGAGGAGGAGGAGGAGGAGGAGGAGGAGGAGGAAGGACAAGAAGAAACCACCATGAGTGGGAGGAAGAAGAAGCCCAAACCCAAGCCCAAGCCCTGTGACGTCATTTTCCATCCTGCACTCTAAGAAATAAAACTCTGGTGTTGTTTAGATTGTATAACTGCTTTCTGTAGGAATTACTACTACTTTTTAATTTTTGACAGTCAACACAAGGCGGTTTCGTTGCATTTAATTAGAAATATGTGATATTGAGGCTATTAAATACAGCCGTTTAAAACCAACGTAACCCGCTCGCTTTAAACGCACTATCTCTTTAAGTGAATGAAGATTGTCCCAATGCGCATTCCGTACTTGCACATGCGCTGTTCTAACGAGGCCAGGAAGAACGCGCGCCAATAGCGCGCGCCAGTTTTGCCTCCCGTTACGTTCACCTAACGTCTGTGACCTGTGCATGTGGAAATTTGCATCCCTCACCATCGATCTGTTATGTGGTAAGTACAACGCTGTAGATATATTTCTAATGTAAAATAATATGTAAATATTTAGTTCTTAGCGCTCCGTCATGTACTTTGAGAGTAGTAAAAAAGTTTTAGGGCTAGCTTAATTCACATGCTAGTTTATATTTTCTAGCTCATGTTTGTAATGAAAGCGTAGTGAAAATTGTCATGTAATAGCAAAATATCTTTTGCTTTTTTGTAGGAGTTTCAAAAAATCGTTGTCTTTTGAGGCTTGCACTTTGATTTAAATAAAAAACATTAGCCTAGCATTGAGCTTCGCCAAAGTTCTGTACTTCACTTTTTCTATAAGAACGTCTAATTTTTGGGATGAGGCTGAATGTTTATGTAAAATATATCCTATACCTATCTGTTCAGACACTGTTTATCTAAAGAGATAGAAAGGTTCCCATTTCATATACATGTGATTATACTTTTAAAATATGTTGCATCCAACATTAGCCAAGAAATAAATTCTTTCCATGCATGATTTTGTGCAATATCTAAAATAAAAAATGTTATTTCCTCAGCCAGAGGTATGCTGTTAGCATGTTCTGACATTTTTGGCATTATTCAGTCTCACATTCTTATAAAAAGGGCTTATATGTATAAAACAATGTGGAAAATGCATAGATTTCTATCAAATGGGGTAAAATGGACTCATTGGTTTTATGGTATACAGACTGAACATACACTCTTAAGAAATGTAATTGAACAGTTCATTGGTTATTTTAAATTGTGTATAAAATGTATGTATGTTTTGTGTTAAGCATTACTATATGTGATTTTAAAAATATTTTTGAGATTGATTAAATATTAAAATATTGTGGATGCACACAATGCATCTAAATAACTTCAGAAATGTAACCTTTTCTTTAGCAATTAAGCATCAGTTAATGGTTGCCTATCTTATGCTTCGTCCTGACAATGAAAAGTCTTCTTTGGAAGTTGCACATGTCTCCAAAGTCTCCATAGATATCCTTAATGAGGATGTTGTGAACATACTTAACCAGAAGTATCCTGAAATCTCTGAAATAGACCTTGCCCCAAGTGTCACTGTATGTGGTATTAGCTACAAAAAAGGCATGATAGTTGTGCATGGATCATGTGGGAGTCTGCCAGAATTTGCTGAAATTATTCAACTGTTCATTATTAAAGATGATTTGAGTCTCGTTGTTAAAAAACTAAGCTCGTGGTATAGAGAGCACTATCGGGCTTTTGAGTTGCATTCAACAAGAGAGCTTGCAGTCCTCCAGTTGAAGGACCTTGCTGACCAGTACCCTTTGGCTGACTACAAAGTTGGAGCCCTACGAATGGTTACCTTGAAAAGATTTGTACATGTGGCAGGTATTTTTTAATGTATGACTTTAAAACTTGAATTTTCTCCTTTGCCAGTTTTTAATAATCATTATGTAAGTTTTTTGGACAGGTAAACCATCGTAAACATTTATGATTGACACTTAAAGTTACACTTAAATAAATCATTGCATAAAAAGGTCATCATTGCACTGATTTATGGGACTTGATGTTTTCAGGTTATCTGCCTTATATTGTATGCTAACATAAAAATGCTTACATTTCATGAATTTTAAAATCGAATCCTTGTTCTAATTTTAGAAATACTATGATGAAATTCAATTTAAAATAAATCTGTACAATGCTAATGGTAAGTAGAAATGATACTATAAAACCATGCCATGTTTTTGTTTTTTTCAGAATAAATACAAGATGGCTGCTACTTTGAGGGTCATACTTGGAGATGACAATGCTTCAAAACTAACTTTGCCCCGTGGGATACCGGATTCAGTTGAGGACCTTGAAGAAGAGATTAGAAGACAATTCGGCGTGTCTGGAAATTTTAGACTGCAGTACAGAGACACTGAATTTGACAATGAGTTTGTCAACTTGACATTGACTTCAGAAATCAAAGACAAGTGCACAGTTAAAGTTATTTACTTGGAAAATGAGGCAGACAAATTCACTCACCATACTCTTCCTGAGGAGGTAGATGACAGTTCTTCATTGTCCTCAGCAGTAGACACAGACATACTTTCCTCCCCTGAATCTACATCTTCTGGAAGTTCCCTGAGATCACTGCCATGGCCTCTAAACTTCCCAATACCTCAGTTCAGTTATGAGGTGCAGATTCAGTTAGAAAGGGCCAACCAAGCCTTCTACAACAATGGCACTCTTCTAAGTCCCAGTACTAAACTTAAGTCAGATATACTAGAAGGTTTGGCATCAGAAATTGTGAAATACAAAGTTTATCCTTCAAGTGTGGAGTTTGATGATGTAGCTGAGGCTTTGACAACAAAGTATCCGTGTTTAAAGGAACAAGGATCTGTCACTGGCTATTACGGATGGAAAATCAGTTTAAAGTACAAACTGGCCAACTACCGTACTAGACTAAGGAACATTGGCTGCCCAGAGTTGTGCATCAATGCTGTAAATGAAAAGCGTGGTTCCACAAGTCATGGCCCTAACCAAGTGAAGAAGCCACGAAAAGCAGAGGTCAACTACTGTCCGGACTATCCTGTAGGTGAAACTAGAGAAAGCCTCGAGGGAGAAAGGCAAGCACTTTTGTTGGAGTTGAAGAAGAAGAAGAACAACCAAAAGCTAATCAAAATTAAAATGGAGAGAACCTTTGCCTATAGAAGACGTGAAGTCATTGAGGATATGCCTTTCATAGCGGAGTTCAAGGACCGGTGGCCAGCACTGTTTTCTGGGAGTGAGGTAATATATTTATTCATATTTTGTATTTTATGTTATTGCATAAATATGGTATAACTGGGCAAATTTGAAATTGACAGATGTTAGGAGTAAAAGTGGTAATATCCCATTCATGTAATTGTTCTGCCAATATTACATTCACTAGCTACTACCCACTTCACTAGTATATTTAAAGTTAGTAAATTATGTATTATTTTTGTCCATCAATATGTTTCAGGTAAATGCGGAATTCACTCGCATCACTACAGTCCCGTTGTTGTCAACCTTCATGTCCCAACTGGATCGCTACACCAGCCAACTAATGAGGGTGTTTAAGAAGAAGGGAGGAATGGCAGGACGAAGCATCAGCCTGATCATGGCAGCCCTGGACAAGGTATGTATTTTGTGGTTGTGTAGTTTGGGCTCATATATAATAATGATTATTTGTGTTACTGTTCCTTGTGTTTGTGTTAGTGCCTACTGCTTGTTTGTTACTTTTTTTATGAGGTCTTAAAATTAAGACTTTAAATTCAATTTAAATATGCTTTATTTTCATGTCCACAGTCAAATATAGTCCTGTGAAATCCTTTAAATTATGTCTCATTACCCTATGTATCTGCTGCCTGTTTCATACAGATGTTTAAGTAGAACCCAAATGTGAAAGTTGATGCATTTCTTAAAGTTTCTTTAAAATGGTCTTTGGTCTCCTACAGAATCCCAGTGTTGAAGTACAGCGGGAATGCGTCCTGAAAGCAGTGTGCCTGTACCTAAATGAAAAGCCAGAAAGCCTCATAAAGGAGCACTTGGTAAGTTGCAAGACTCCTTATTAAGCACCACCCAAATTTTATGATACAAAAAACAAATCCACAGTTTTTGATGCGTTTGTTTGAATGTTTTAGCTTACTGATGGATTTATTCACTGTTGGTGAGATCTCTTTGAACTTCATATTTATAGTTAAGAACAACAGATTAAAAATGCAAATGTCACACCTAAAATCTCCTTTAGAGCTTTTATCTGCTCACTTGTATAAATAGGCAATTGTTGAAATATTTCTGAGGCACATAAAATTGGGACCATGTATAAATATAGTTGTAATCGGGATTGGGCTGAAAATTGATATAGTACATTGCAATAAAATTACGTAGATAAAAACAATAAACTCTAGACTAAACTTTTACTCAATATGAAATAATGTAGATGTAATGGGCAATCACACAGCCACACCAGACAGTCTGTAGTTTTGGCTTGCGCCCGTCTACCACTGCAAAGTGTTGTTACAGGTGAATAAAGCTGAACCCACTATTACCCTGTCTCATCTTAAGCTGTTTACTTGATTGTTGAGGCAAGGTACATTAGCTACTGATTAGCCTGGCTACTCACTTCTATGTTGTACTTGCAGAATATCTCAGAGATTATATAATTAATTGTAATCCGGTTTTGAAATTACAACAAATGGTGTATTGTCTCCAACACAGGACTGATATTACATCCCAGTTTGTATGAAAAATAAATACAAAATGATGGATTTGCTTTTCATTGCAATGATTAAAAAACTGGTCAAAAGACCAGCGCAGGTCACTGTGTGCAAGATGTCAGTGATGAACCTAAAAGTTCCCCAGTTCAAATAATTTTAAGTTTTAGGCTGCAGTGTATTCTAAAAGTTGAGCTAATGAATCTGCTGATTTCTCCAGGCGGAAGTTATTATCAGGAAACTATAAAATGGCAGCATCATGAAATTACATATCTTGATAAATATAAACATTGATCAATATGGAAAAAATATTCTGATCATAATTTTTGCCTTATCGCCCAGCGCTAGATGTGATTTATACTTGGTTCATAATACAGACAAAATCTCTAAAAACGGCCTCTAAAACCTAAACATTGTTTAAAAACAACCTTTTAAAATCTGAAGGTTTTCTGAAGAACTTGACAGACTTCTCAACAGTCACTAGAACCTTTATTTCTCTGCCTCTGAAGCAGATAAATGTGAAATAAAAAACAATTGTCAGCTTCAAACTTTGGCTTTTGGTGTAAATTGTTACCTTTACCTAAGTTCATCATTTATTATTTTATTTTATTTTTTAAATAATAATTTAACTAAACCGATCACGCAGACAAATATGTTATTTTCCCTCCATATTTTCAGTGTAGGTGGTAGAGTCATGTATAACCATATAACTACAGCACAGTGTTTACTTTACAAAGTTCATGACATGCCTTGTCTCATAGTGTCAGTGGAAGTGCCCGCCAACACTGCTGGTCTGAGTTTCAGTCCTGATTTGTTTGCATATAAATGTCTCCTCAAAACATCTGTGATGGCATTTTATTGATTGATTATTTTTCCATTTCAAGGATGTAGATCTTCATGAAAGCAGAGATATGGAACAAACCCTTTTGGCAGTCTACGTCATCCGAAGTGAAGGAGCAGACGCCGCGGATCTACCCGAGGACGTTGGTATCGTTGTTGAAGGATGCACAGTGCTGCAAGATCTGAGAGACGTGGCAAGTGGCATTGCACTCTTGCTTGGCTTGATATACTGTCTGAACTTGAGCTATCCCAAGGACCTGAAATATACATTCGAGTTTTTACAGAAAGTGCTCATGGAGTTGGATGGGAAGAAGCTCTCCACAAAGGTACAGGTCCTTAAGAACAAACTGTGTGAATGAAGTCAATGGACAAGTTGGCCTTCTAAAGTTTTCTGAGCACGTCTTCCTAAAAGCTGAGACACTTTTCAAATACTTGGTGTACATAAACTGCTATATTGTTCGAAGTCAGTGTAGATTTTGTAGTTTGGTGATGTTGGAAACTGTGTCTTTAGTTTAGACTGCTGCTGGACAGTGAAAACCACAGTCTGAAGACAATTTGCACTGTTATATACATGTTATTTTCTGAGCATCACTGTGAAGTTTAGATGTTTTTGTTGTATAAAAAAGGCCTTTATTTTGGTCAGGCAAAATTTATATATCTTGGTTTGAGTTAATCTGCCTTAGGGGCAGCCAAGACAGGCATTATGTTTTCAGGTTATCTGTCCGTCTTCTGGAAGTTCTTCAGCTGTAGAAATATAAATATTGTCATCTTGAGCCAACACTTCATGAAAGCAAGTGTGTGAAACATTCAGACCCAAGATCATTTTACACACCTTGCAGCGTATTTGTGGCGTATTTGAACTGGTTCATTTATCTTATAGCCATCGTTTTAAATGTGACGGAGAACATATTAGTGAGTTAATGCAAAGTGACATGAAGACAAGTGTTTGTTTATATTGTTGGTTGTATTCCCACACATGCTCTGTGGAGGCATGGCTTTGTCTTGCTTTGATCCAATGATCAACAAATTAGATTTTGGCAGGGGTCAAAGTTACAGGACTCCAGAAGTTCAATAAAGACAGTTGAACTGAAGTGACTCAAGTTGTATTTAACTGAAGTGACTCAAGTTGTATTTATTGAGCTTACAAACTTAAAAAGAGCAAGTCTTGTTAAGTAAAATCAACTAAATTCTGTAATGTTAATGCAGCTCATTTGAGTTTAGTAAATCAAACTTAATAATGTTAAGTTAATTGAACATATTGCTAGTAAATCTAACATAATTCTTTTAAGTTAATGCAACATAACTGGATGATGTATCATTTAATCCACACAGTTTAGTTGGATTTACTTATAAACATTATGTTACAATTAATTGAATATTATCTGTTAGATTTACACAACTGAGTTTTGTGGGACCGGTTGACATAACTGGGTTAAGTAAATGCAACA